>APFE031638777.1:82016-101983 GCA_000404065.3 Pinus taeda | reverse complement strand
AGGCAGCAGTTTGGCACACATACCAGGCAGCTCTTCAGCAAATCAGAACAGCAGAAAGAACAAGCATACAGCTGAAAGAACCAGCAATAAAAGGAAGATTTTTGCTAAGCAAACAGCAAAAGGCAGATTTGTTTTTGCACAGAAATCGAGGCAGCTGATTTTCTGCACAAAAATCGAGGTCCGTACAGCCTGTCCGCACCGTCCGTACAGCCTGTTCGTACCGTCCGTACAGCCATCCATACCGTCTGTATGGTCGTCCGTACCGTCCGTACAGTTGTCGTGCAACATTGTGTTGCTGTTTGGAAATTTCCAGTGGACTGTGAGGCTCAGAAATCGAGATAAGTTGGAAATTTGTTTGCTGATTTTTGCTGATTTTTGCTGAAATTTCTCACTGTAAAAAGGCATTTTCCCGAAATAAAGAAGAGCTCTCAAACTGGTTTTCCCCAAGAGTTGTAGGGGGTTTTTCCAGGGTCACGTTGACCAAAAATATCAGTGTTTTAATATGTTTTAATGGCTGTTTATTACTGCTGATTTTTATTTCTGCAATTTCCAGCATTCTGTAAATTTTCCAGAATTTGTGTTTTCAGCAAATTTATTTTTTCCAGTCTGTTGAATGTATGTTTATGGGAAAGGGCATTTAACTACATGGGAGAAATAAGGAGAAACTGAAAACCGGGGTGGGAAAACAAAAATTTTTACAATTTTCAAGGTGAAATCCACAAGTGCCGGAAAGTTCAGACCCGGCTAAAGAACAAATTGGGTCTCCTCCACCACATATAAACACACATCATGTCACATCACTTTGGAGCATCATCAACAAATCTCATCTTCTCTCTCCTCATTTTATTGGTTTGTACAGGTCTGAAATAAGGAGGTCCAAGCTCACATGTGCGAAGGGAAAGAGGACAAATCTGTTTTCTGAGTTGACTTTCTGATTAGGACAGCTTTGTTGAAGGAAATGTAACTAGGTTCGGTCTTCATAAATGTACTTTTGATATTTGAATTTATTCAAGAAAAGAATATTATTTTTATAATATATGTCAATGAGTTTCTTATTCGTTGAAAAAAGTCTAGCACATGTTAAAATGTTATAGGTGATTCAGATAGTCAAAAGAAAATGTTGAAGACCTCAAGGGCATATTACACCATGTATATGTATGTATAAGAGTCAAATAATATCCCTTCAGGCAAAGTCAAGTCTCCTCTAAGCAAGTGGCACCATCAAAAGAAGCCAACCGAAACTAATAAGTCAAGTCGGCCTACAGTCTTCAAGTCGGCCTAAAAGGAGCGACAGTCCTCTATATATAGAGGCTGTCCACTCTATTATAGTGTCAAGTATTCTCTCTGAAATCAGTGAAGGTAGAAGGCCAGATAAAGGGTTGTTGAAGGACAAAAGAAGAGTCGCCAAGGGCCGTGAAAAAGGAGAAGCCATCACCAAAGAGTTAAGGATTGTTTCTAGGGTAAAACACAGTCACACATGCAAAAAAGGAAGGGTCTTCCTGCGGTCAGAACAGCAGCAACTCACAGTCAACATATTTCATCATTTGGGCTAAGAACATGGGCCTAAAGGGCCTCCCACTCAAGCGAAGATGCAAGGAAGAAGAGCGAAGGTAATAGGACTGTTCTAAAGCCAATTACAATCACATGTGCGAGAAGAAGGAGGCAGTCCCTGCTGTTATAACAGCCCTCCCATTACAGACATACAAGTTCGTTGGTTGGTGAAGAGAAGGACAAGATCATCATAAGGGAAGGGTCTCATCAAAGGTATGTCTTCTAGAGCAAGTATAACAAGACTTACCAACAGTTGAAAGAAGAACGAAGTGCCGGAAGAACAAAGTGCAGAAGGGAGGAAGGACTTGACTTGTGCTTGGAGGATATTCTTGTCAAGGGTCTAGGGTTTGGCATTGATCGATAAGAAGCTTCAATAAGTGAAACTTACTAAAGGGTTTTCCTCTCAAGAAAATAGAGGTTTTGGCCCTAGCAGAGAGCCAACATCTTGTGTTCTTGTTCTTATGTTTTTGGTAGCAATTCGATGAAGTACACACACATGCATTAATAAGAAGAAGAAGATTAAGCTAACAAGAAAAGAAAAAAGATTCCACAAATTGTTATCAAGGAAAGAAGAATCACACTACACCGAATTGCCCTAGATTCTTCAACATGGTATCGGAGCTAAGGTGACACATCAAGGAAAGGGCATCTCAAGAACACTCATCAAGGAAGGACACCTACAAAAGTTGAAGCATCTAGCTAAGAAGTCTCTATCACATCAAGGACAAGGTCTACCATCCATCACTCATCAAGGAAGACTACAAAGCAAGAAGAAGAGCTTGACATAAAGGCACCTACAGAGAAGAGCAGATCAAAGAGGGTCCTACATCATCTACAAGTCATCAAGCAAATCTCATCATCAAGCAAGACCACTTGGAAAAGGCAACTTGAAGAACATGAAGATCCTAGGAAGGCAAAGCCATCAAGTCTTCAAGGAGAAAGCAAATCTACTACATCTAAAAATATATCAAGTAAGTATATGTCCCTTTCTGAATAAACATCAATGTCTTTTTGCAAGGAAAGCAATTAATTGGTAGGTACTAATAACTTCCTTGCATTGAAGAAGAGGATTGATTTACTTCTCAAGGAGAATGAACTCCTAGAACACATCAAAGGGAATCTTACTATTCCTGCTAAGGAACAAACTCAAGCCTTAGCCAAGTATAATAAGGATGAGGCAAGAGCTCAAACGATTCTAATAGAATCTATCAAGGACTCTCTCATTCCTTATGTCTCCAAATTTGAAACATCAAAAGAAATCTATGACAAACTAGTAGAGCTATTCTCAATAATCGCAGTTGGAGAAGTGATATCTCTAAGAAATGAATTGTACAAGATGAAGATATCAAAGGAAGGAATAGATCCCTACTTCATGAAGATCTCTGAGATGAGGGATCAACTTCAAGAGCTAGCTCTAGGGAAAGTCATATCCAACAAAGAAATGACAATTGTAGTACTCAATGCTCTACCTGAGGATTGGGGTAACTTCACTTCAAGCATATATGCCAAGAAGGAAGCTATCACACTAAGTGACATGTGGTCTGTATGCAAGGCAGAGGAAACCAGACTCAAAGCCAACAAAGATGTGAGATCAAAGGAGCAAGCGTTTGTTACCATGACAAAGAGAAGGGAAAATTTGGCAAATTTGGTCCACGAAAAACAAACAACAAACATATGTCCAAAACCAATGCTATGAATGCCAAGAATATGGACACTACAAAAGGAATCGTCCTAAACTTAAGAAGGACAACAACAACAAAAGAAAGAGGGAAGAACCTCACATAACTCAAGAGGTGAAAGAAGAAGAAAAGAAGCAAAAGAAGGAAGATCCTCCGGATCTCTACTATGACTAAGTCAAACTCTTTACTTAAAGTCTTCCTTCAAAGTTTTGAGTAGGATAGGAGCATGTCGGAATAAAATAAAATTGCATGGCTAGAAACATCTTCTAGAAGCATGATGTACATAGAGTTCTAGATACTCATGTAGAAGTAGGCATTTATAAATGAGAACAAAATGCATGGTTAGAAATATCTTCTAGAATATAGGAGCATGATAGATATAGCTCAAGATATTCATGTAGAAGGAGCATACCTTGAATTGGACCTCATCCACAATGAAAGAAAATTGATCATGATTAAGAATCTTAGAAGACCTCCATCATCAAGGGAAAGAAACATTTGCAGGGTAAGGGTCTTCAAGATCCTATGATAGAATCTCCAAAAGAAGATTCATAAAACAAAAGCAAATGTCTCAATGGGAATCCCATTCATGGGATTCAAGAAAAAGATGATATGCAAGCAAGCTAAGATGAAGCAAGAAGGGCCACACCAAGGACAACCAAATGAAGCTAAGATAATCAAAGGAGAACCAAGACGAGGTATGTATGCATCAAGTTTAGTCATCTTATCATTTGTATATTATTGAGTCATGGGAATAGTTCTATAACATGATCAAGTAGGAAAGAATCTCTTTCACTGATGACATGCTCAAAGGCATGTACTACAATGCAATGAAGGTCAACAAAAGAAAATACTCACATAAGGAGTATAAGATTGCTCACTAAGAAGCAAGTAAAGAAGAAATGTTGACTAGTCCTAGAAGCAAGCAATGAAGAAGTACTTTTACAAGAGGCAGAAAGTGATTGACTAATCTATCCAAGAAGAAGCAAAAGAAGAAAGAGATCAAGCATGTGAAGAACACCATGATCATGTGAAGAACACCATGATCACCAAGAATCACTATCTAACAAGATACCTTGAAGACATCTCCCGAAAGAAGGCATGACAACTCTAACAAAGGAAGAAAAAGATCAAAGGACTCTTGACACCTATGAAGGCCTTGGAGATATGAAAGGTGCAGATAATTGATTCTACTCTACAAAGATGTCATGATGAGGAAGCCATCCAACAAAAGCACCATTTAATGTTGAAGCAATATCAGGATGAAGTCATGAAGGGCTACTAGATCAAAGCATGGAAACTAGCAAGTACAAAGAAGCATCCATGTGAAGAGTAGTCCAAAGCATAGACGAGATGACAAAGAATGACCAGATGACAAGAGAACCTGATATATGACAAGAAAGTCATTTTCCATGAAGGAAGCAATGACATGACAAGCCAGGAAGGAAAGTGATCAATGTATGGTGCCCTACCAAGAACAGGTTCGACCAAAGACTTCATGACATCAAAGGAAAGAAGGAGATCAAGCAGCTGGAGGACCCACGAAGAAGAAGTTGCTAATGACTGGACAAGTCCCTAGCTAAGAGGGAGTTATAACAAGTTCCCAATTACAAAGGAACGTGTACAAGTACCTTGTCAGAGGATACTTGGGCATGTCCTCCTCAATTGAGAGGAAGAGGTAGACATAACATTCTTGTCTTCACTTGGAAAAAAAGAATGGGAGGATTGGGTAATCATCTGACATCTAATACTCTTTGAGGATGCATAGGGCATCCAAGACAAGAGTATGCAAGAGGGCCGATATTCTTTGAGCGCTGAGAACCCAAGATAAGAATAATCCTAGAAGGTCATACTCGGTGAACACCTGGGTGGGTATGTACCTTGAGAGACAATAACTAAGGTGTCTATAAGTCATTGGTCTCACCAACATCGTGCTCTGATCTATTGAGAGATAGCGCTGTCAATCAAGGCCTTGTTGTAGAAGCAATGTTGGTTACTATGATGCTATAACAGATGGATTGCCAATCCGGTTTCTCTTATGTGAATTCTTGAAAATTGAAACATAGCCAAACACCTTGTAATGTTGTATGAACACCTCCCTAGTTAAGAGGGAGTGTTGAAGAAAATGTAACTACGTTCGATTTTCATAAATATACTTTTGATATTTGTATTTATTCAAGAAAACAAATATTATTTTTATAATATATGTCAATGAGTTTCTTGCTCATTGAAATAGGTCTAGCACATGTTAAAGTGTTATAGGTGAGTCAAATAGTCAAAAGAAAATGTTGAAGACCTTTAGGGCATATTACACCATGTATATGTGTGTATAAAAGTCAAGGAATATCCCTCCAATCAAAGTCAAGACTCCTCCAAACAAGTGGCACAATCAAAAGAAGCCATCTGAAGCTAATAAGTCAAGTCGGCCTACAGTCTTTGAGTCGGACTTCTAGTCGGCATAAAAGAAGGGACAATCCTCTATATATAGAGGTTGTCCACTCCATTATAATGTCAAGTATTCTCTTTGAAATCACGAAGGTAGAAGGCCAGATAAAGGGTGTTGAAGGACGAAAGAAGAGTCTCCAAGGGCAGCGAAGAAGGAGAAGTCATCACCGAAGGGGTAAGGATTGTTTCTAGGTAAAACGCAGTCACACATGCAAAAAAGGAAGGGTCTTCCTGCGGTCAGAATAGCAGCAACTCACAGTCAACATATCTCATTATTTGGGCTAAGAACATAGGCCTAAAGGACCTCCCACTCAAGCGAAGAAGCAAGGAAGAAGAGCGAAGGTAATAAGAATGTTCTAAAGCCTATTACAGTCACATGTGTGAGAAGGAGGAGGTTGTCCCTATTGTTATAACAGCCCTCCCATTACAGACATACAGGTTCGTTGGTTGGAGAAGAGAAGGAAGGGATCATCATAAGGGAAGGGTCTCATCAAATGTATGTCTTCTAGAGCAAGTATAACAAGACTTACCAACATTTGAAAGAAGAACGAAGTGCCGAAAGACGAAGTGTCAAAGAACGAAACGTTGGAAGAAGGAAGTGTCAGGGAACAAAGTGCAGAAAGGAGGAAGGACATAACTTGTTCTTGGAGGATATTCTTGTCAAGGGTCTAGGGTTTGGCACTGATCAATAAGAAGCTTCAATAAGAGAAACTTACTAAAGGGTTTTCCTCTCAAGTAAAGAGAGGTTTTAGCCCTGACAGAGAGCCAACATCTTGTGTTCTTGTTCTTATGTTTTTTGTCACAGTTTGATGAAGTACACACGCATGCATTAATAAGAAGAATAAGATTAAGCTAACAAGAAAAGTAAAAAGACTCCACAAATTCTTATCCAGGAAAGAAGAATCACAGTACACCAAATTGCCCTAGATTCTTCAACAAGTTTGACTAGTCATTAACCAACTTTGACTTCATGTTTTGACTTGGTCTGACTTGGAAATTTTCAAGTTTGAAACGCTGAATTGATTGGTGAAGGAGCTGAATTATCTAGGAAGTTTGACTTGGTTTGACCGCATACTTTTCACTGAAGTTTGACCACAGTCCCTCTCCCTCTCCTTTGACCGAGTTTTTGTGGACTATTAACATTGATCTTTGACTAGCAAGGAAGGCCGAATACTTTGACTTTTGATTGAGCTAATTTGGAGAGGGTTTAATTGTTGAACATTGAATGGTTAAGGGATCTTTGACTGCTGTTGACTTTGACCAAAAATTGAAGACCTTGTCTTTGGATCAGATTTGAGTTTTGGGCTCATCTCTTTCTAGATATGAGTTAGTAGATTTCGGTAGTCAAAGTTGTTGACCTTTGACACATTGTTAATGAATTGGAAAATTATATCTCTACTGAACATTTGATGACAATCTAATAAAACAAAAAAATTTGAAAGGGTTTTCCCCCTTATGGGGTTTTTCCCTCGTCTTTGACCAAATCTTGTGTCTTTTGTTATTGCTCTTAGTTGTCTTCTATTGTGTATTGTATTTACCATTCTATCTACAACTGTTCACTGTCATTGGAAGATGGAATTTATTGAGAATTTGATTCATAATTGAAGAAGAATTGTTGTAACTTGTAAGTGATTTTGCTAGGCATAAAACACTGGAAAATTAACATGGAATCAAAGTTAAGGTGAAGACAAACCCAAGGAGTCAATAGACAAGCAATCATCTTTGGAAGAACTTTAAAGAATCCTATTTGACTTGGTCAAGATGTCTACCTCATACTAAGGATTCAGAGAAGTTGCATGACTCATCAAACTTTGTCACTTGGAAGATCGGGTTGGAAGTGACCTTGGATGAAAATGATGTCTTAGAATATCTAGAAGGAAAGGTACCTGAGCCTCCGAAAAATGCTTCTATTGTTGTCAAGGCCAAAAACAAGAATGGTGAGATCAATGCAAAGAAAATAATTATTGATTCTTTAAGAGATCATTTGCTTACTTACATTGCAAATGTGAAGAAGTCCAAGGATATCTATGATAAGTTGGTTGGTATGTATGAAGTCAACAATTTGAATCACATTCAATCAACTCAAGAACATCAAGATGAACTAGGGGGAAATTGTACAATCATATTTCATGAGGATATCCCAACTAAGGGATCAATTGCAAACTGTTGTAGAACTTATATCTAGTAGAGAGTTGGTGCTCGTTGCTCTTCAACGCCTTCCTCCTATTTGGGAAACCTTCATTACTACTACAAGCAACAATGACAAGTTCCTGACATTTGATGAGCTTGTTGGCAAGTGCATTCAAGAAGAAACCAAGATGATATCTAGAGGAAGGATTCAAAAGCATGAACAAGGAGAACCCTCTACATTTGTTGTTGAAGAAAGGAAGAGGAAGACCATATAATACGCATATCTCGAATCCAAGGACTCCAAGAGAAGGTATAGAAAAGACAAGCCCCAAGTTCAATGCTTCAATTGCCACAAGCATGGTCATTACACCCGAGACTGTCTGAAAAAGAGAGATGCTCCAAGGTCTAACTACAACAATAATCGTGGCTTCAACAACAACAAGTTTAATGATAGAAGAAGAAGAGATGCTCCTAATGATCATGAAGGGTCGCCAGTCCTCAAAAGTGATCAAGAAACTCAAGGTATGGAAATAATGCAGTTGCTACTCAATCTGAATATATTCTTATTTTTGCAATTTCAAGTTCCTCTCGTCAGGATTCGTGTGATAGTTGGTTGGTAGACAGTGGGGCCTCTAGACATTTTTCTAGGTATTGTGAAGTCCTCTAAAATTTGTTTGAGATGGAGACAAATATGAAGATCATTTTTGGGGAAAACTCTACTTATCCTATGAAGGGTTTTGGTTCTGTCACATTTCATTTGGATTATGGGGAGATCGTTCTTCTTCATGATGTTATGTATGTACTGGGATTAAAGAAGAATATTGTATCTATATTTACCTTAGAAGACAAAGGGATGAGAGTTGTCTTCATAAGAGGAAAGGTCCTCACCTAGCTTATGGAATCTCGCATGAGAGATGCATTCACCTTGGGATCTAGAATTGAAGTACTCTATAGAGTCAATGGAAGATCGTTGCGAGCAATGGTAGATGATAGCAATCATCAAAGTGAGTTATGGCATCGAAGGTTTGCTTATCTACACTTTGAAACCCTGCCTAAAGTAAGGAAGTCGGTTTATGGAATGCCTAAAGTTCAACTAAGCATGATGTGGTGTGTCTACGATGTGCCAGTGGAAAAAGGTCAAATGAGGCATTCCCTTCAAGCAAAAGCAGGCACATTGATATTCCAAAACTCATACACTCTGATTTATGTGGACCCATTCCGATGATATCTCTAGGTGGCTATTTATATTACATAATCTTTGTGGATGACTTCTCCCAAAAGAAAAGAATCAAGGTCTTCAAGTCTGATAATGGTGGAGAATACATTTCTAATGAGTTTGTGGACTTTTGTAAGAAGGCTAGAATCAAGAAGAAGATATTTGTACCTTATAAGCCCAAGCAGAATGGGGTGGCTGAAAGGAAGAACAGGACCATCATGGAAGTTTCCCGAGCTATGTTGTAGATTAGGATTCCTCATCAAGCGATCTATGTTCAAAATAGGATTCTTCATCAAGCCATGGGTGACAAGACTCCCAAAGAAGTGTTCACAGGTGTGTAGCTTGATGTTCGACATATGAGGATATTTGGCTACCCTGTGTACTTTCATGTGTCGAAGTACAAGTTGGAAGCCATTGAAAAGAAAGGTACATTTGTCAAATATTGTGATAATTCTAAAGCTTGTAGAATATATGTGCTTGGTCAAAGGAATATCAAATTCAGCAGGGATGTGACTTTCGATGAAGATGTTCCCCTTGGAGAAGCAAGGGACAATCCCCCACCTCCTCCTGTTGAAAAGAAGGATGATGACATGGACCTACTAGAAGGTCCTTCTATGCCTAAACCTGAGAAAGATGTTGATGATCCCATGGAACCTATGGGTTGATCCCTGAGAATCTCATCAGATCAGTTACACAGGTTCAGTGTCATCATCAGCATTTAGTCCGGTGTCTTCAGCTTCACCAGTGTTGTTTATGGTTTAGGTTGTCTAGGTAATGTCTATGGTTTGTCGTCAATTCCACCAGGATATGGTTGTCGACATGTGGTTGTCGTCCACTTTGCAAGATTTGGTTGTCGGCGTGTTTGTCGTCATGTGATGTTGCTAATGTCGCTTTCTGACATTAGGTTGTAAATGTGTTATTTTAAAAACCAAATGTAAAACCTAAGCTCCAAACCCTAACACTAGAACCCTAACCTAAACCACACATTAAAACCTAAAGCATTAAGCCATACCCAAAGTCCTAAACCTATCGGGCATATTACAACACATTACAATGTATTCAAACAATACATAAACCAAAGTTTAACAACTCTTGGCCTTTGTAAAACATTAATAAAACATTACAAATAATATATATCAGTCATAACCGCGGGCCTAACAACGCGGGGAATAAACCGCAATGGGGCCATGTGAACAATCGTGGTGGCAGTCAACCGCCAGCAGTTCACCATAAGTCGCAGCTAAACAGCGAGGTTTAGACCGCATCGGAACCGCACTATGTGAGCAGACGAAGATGTGGCAGTTGGTAAAGCCGCAGTATTGACCACAGAGTTATGCAGTTAACATAACCACAATCTACCATGTGAGCGGCAAGGGGATAAGTCGTCGGGGTTTACCGTAACAAGGATTGACGGCGTGGAGACATAAACTAATGGCATGTGAACAGCTCTCCGTCGAAACCGCCAAGATCACCGCACCGTAACTGTAATCGCCGGGGGTAAGCGCGAAGGTAGCAGCGTGCGGCTGGTCACATGTAACGGCCTCCCTTCTCCGCCCGGTCAGCAAGCCGCCAACAGTTTCGAT
The DNA here is from genome assembly GCA_000404065.3 of Pinus taeda. Classification (NCBI taxonomy): domain Eukaryota; kingdom Viridiplantae; phylum Streptophyta; class Pinopsida; order Pinales; family Pinaceae; genus Pinus; species Pinus taeda. The sequence continues at coordinate 91,379 of APFE031638777.1, read as the reverse complement.
TTATTATACAGTTTTATTTTGGGTTTTTGATGGAGATTCGACCTATATTAATTAAACCACCATACATGTTAACCCTAAGGTGTTCAAACATGGTTAGACTAAGACTCATAAACCCGAATTTCAGCCATTCATGCCTATCTTTGCCATGATAGTCTCAAATGAACCTTTTTCACTACAAAATCACCCTTTTTTTCATAATGAAAGAGGGGAGTGGTTTTGAGTTTCATGTGCAGGTTCTGGAGGATATAGGCGAATTTGTTTTCAATGTAAGAGGAGCATCCGGAGTCAAAATTGAGAACCGCGACAGGCGTTGGAAAGCTGGTTCTGAGAGCTCTCTTATGATAGTGACAAGAAGTGCCTGCGTGCACATTCAGTTTGGTAAAATTTCCGTGTAACCGACCTCCTCAGTTTCAATCCTAATAAAGCGGTCGCCCATCTTGAAAGCAGACCCGGAGACGTAGTCCATCAGGGACGAACTCCGTAATCAATCTTCTTGTCTAGTATCGCTGTGAATTTGCTATTTTCACTTCTATTTTGCATCTTACTTATGTTTTATCAGTTGTCGTAAAGTCTTTCTTCTCAAGCAGTTCCCACGGTTTCAACACTTTAAATTAACATTCAATTCACTATTGGCATAATCAATTCTTCTTCATTTTTAACATATGATCATTTCAAATCATGGACCCCTTGGATCCTCCTCCATATGATCCCCCAGTGAGGAAGACACCACTTTGGCTTCGTGATACATTACAGGATGTTGAAAGACATGCTACTATTAGAGGAACCTTCAGGCAAAGTAAGAAGCCATGTTGATACCAGGGATATGTTGTGTCTATGAGCTCCATCATACAGGTTGAGCCACATACCTTTGTAGAAACAGTGAAAGAGCAGGTTTGGAAAGATGTTATGGCCAAAGGATATGAATCTATTGTCAAAATTTGTGTGGGAAGTGGTTCAAAGACCTAAAGGGAAGTTTGTTGTGATTTTTAAATGGTTGTATAAGATCAAACATGGAGCTAATGGTAGCACTGAGAAATATAAGGTGAGGTTTGTGGCTAGAGGTTTATCCCAGCATGTGCTAAGATATTTGCAAGGAACGATAGATCTTGGTCTAAGATATACTTTCGGAGATGTGATGCTGCATGGACACATTGATGTTGACTCGGCCAGAAATTTTAATAACAGGAAAAGCACTTCAAGATGTTGTTTTAGCCTTGGATCTGCCATGATATCTTGGATGAGCAGGAAGCAGAAGTTCATTGCCCTTAGTACTGTCGAAGTTGAGTATATTGTTGCCAACACGACGAGTTGTGAGGTTCTATGGTTGAGGAAGCTCTTTGGAGAGTTGTGTGAGCAAGTACTGGATACGAATGTTATATATTGTGACAACAAAAGTAGAATCTAATTGGTAGAGAATCTTGTGTTCCACGACAAGTCCAAGCACATTGAGATCAGGTATCACTACATTCGAGATATGGTGCAGACAGGAGCAGTGAGACTCCATCACATTTCGATGGATGAGCAGATAACAGACATTCTTACCAAGGCTTTGCCGAAAGGGAAGTTCTTGGTCTAAAGAGAGCAACTTGGACCGATGGATGTGACCCTCCCGGGTAAGGGTCATGGCTAATCGAGGACACTAAGTTATGCTCTTCCCCATGTCTGAGCTCCCAAGAAGAAGAATTGAGTCGCAAAGCTCCTGGGTTTGAGGGAACTCGTGGACAATAGGTGTGTTTGACACTTGCCTCACGATAAGTGTGTATCTCCCCTATTGTCGTTGCAAAGGTGTGTCTAATCCTTACCGTAAATGGTAAGTATGGAACTCGTGGACAATAGGTGTGTTTGATACTTGCCTCACGATAAGTGTGTATCTCCCCTATTGTCGTTGCAAAGGTGTGTCTAATCCTTATCGTAAATGGTAAGCATGTATCTCCCCCCACCGAGCGTACACCAATATGCGTCCTACCCACAAGCTAGGCTTGTAGGGATTGCCACCCATCTGGGCGATGGGTGAGGATGCTTGGGCGTGTCTAATTTTTACCAATGGTAAGTGCATATCTCCCCCAAGTAATGGGATGCAAGTGTTCTGCCACTTGACTCTTGAGGGTCAAGGTGGGAAGATCAGCAAACAATAGAATAGTTGTGATCCTTACCTCACAATAAATAGTAACCTACCTATTGTCCCTAGATATAGGGTGGTAACTTAAGCTCCCTTGTGATGATTCCTCTTCTTTAGCTTCGAGAGTGTTCAGTAGATGAGCAGAGATAAGCAGAGACGAGATATGACTCGATTCAGTTATGACAATGACAAGCCTTTTGAGATGAGATTATAGAAGCAGTCGGAAATTTTTTCCTAGCTGAGAGGGAGTTTTAATTGGCAGCTCAAGGACAAAATACCTCCTTTGGATAGCCTTCCTCATCAAAAAAGACCCCTCCTCACCCGTGGAAGAATTTCATTTGGTCAAGGAAAATATATAATTTTCAAGGTGAAACCCACAAGTGCACCAAAGTTTAGGTCAACCTAAAGGACAAATTGGGTCTCCTCCACCACATAAATACACATCATGTCACATCACTTCGGAGCATCATCAACACATCTCATCTTCCATCTCCTCATTTGATTGGTTTGTACAAGTCTAAAACAACGAGTTATGAGCTCACACATGCAAAGGGGAAGAGGACAAATCTATTTTTTGCATTGACTTTCTGAATGGGACAATTTGACCAGCAGTTGACTAGCTTTGATTTGATTTGACTTAGAAATTTTTTATTTTGGAAGGCCGAATTGATTGGTGAAGAAGCCAAATTTTCCTAGGCAGTTTGAATTGGTTTGACCGCAAACTTTTGACTGAAGTTTGACCGCAAGCTCTCTCTCTCCTTTGACCAAGTTTTTGTGGATTGCTTTGACTGATCTTTGACCAACAAGAAAGGTTGAATGGTTGCCTATTGATCGGGCTCATTTGGAGAGGGTTTGACTATTGAACGTTGACTAGTTAGGGCTTCTTTGACTGTTGTTGACTTTGACCAAATTTTGCAGACCTTGACTTTCGATCAAATTTGACTTTTGGGCTCATCTTTCATTGGATATTGGTTAGTAGATTTGGATAGTCAAAGTTGTTGACCTTTGACTCATTGTTGATGAATTGGAACAATGTATCTCTCTGCTGAACATTTGATGATAATCTAATAGAAGAAGAATTTTGAAAGGGTTCTCCACCTTGCAAGGTTTTTCCCTGGTCTTTGACCAAATCTTGTGACTCTTGTTATTGCTCTTAGTTGTCTTCTATTGTATATTGGATTTCTTGTTCTATCTACAATTGCTCATTGTCATTGGAAGAATGAATTTATTGAAAAAGTGATTGCTAATTGAAGAAGAATTGTTGTAAGTGATCGTGCTAGACATAGAACACTGGAAAATTAACAGTACTAGCCTTATCTACTCTCATCAACACTCCCTCTTAGCAAGGAAGGTACTTCCTTAGGACCCCTCTTTGAACTAGATGTCCCTCCAATCATAGCACAATGTCCCATTGTTGATTTTATTGCTTCAAAAGGTCTTCTGCATAGGTTGGTGTCTTGCATGCAGGAGAAGTCCTCTTTAGGTAGTTTGAGAGGAGCAACTAATAAGATCTCCTTCCTAAGTTTTAACTTAGGAAAAGATACAATGGTTAATTATTTAATAAACAATGACTCTGGGCTAATGTTTTTTTCTAAGGATAAATAATTAATTATTTAGGTGACTTAAGATCTAATCTCCTCTGGGCTAATGTTTTTTTCTAAGGATAAATAATTAATTATTTAGGTGACTTTAGATCTAATCTCCATCGTTGAACAAAGAAAGCTAGGATTTAATCACATCCCTCAATCACTTTGTAGATTAGGTATTTGGCCTATGGAGAATTATACGAGCAACCTAAGGGAGAGGATAAAGAAACGACACAAGTGCGAGAGAAATTAAGAAAGAGATTTTATGAATAATTTGCAAGAGTAATATTGCATATTTTCTGTGAGAGATTCATAGGGGCCAAGGAAGAAGAAGAAAGACAGCAAGAGAATTTTTTGTGGCTGAATAAATAAGCAAGGACTCGCACGAGTGAGACAGCCAATGATTTTTCATGCATTGCATGGGCTTGAGAAGGCCAAGCGGGTTGTTGATTTTGCTAGATGAATTTATCTCAAGTTTTGCTATATTTACTTATCAATTTTGATGGTCATTTTTCCTAGTTAGGGAGCCAATGATTTCTTTGAGAAATTAAATGATGAGAAGTAGGAGGGTTAATTTTTGTTGTTCTTGTTTGACTTTTATCGTGTATATTTACAAGTATTTTCAGTTGTTATTTGCTAAATGCCAAAGAATATTTTGTTTGCAGTTTTCAAATTTTATTTACTAAAAATATATATATATAGGGTAAAATAACTCCTAAGGTTAAAATATTGCATGAGACATTAAATCTGAAACTGGCACTTGGAAAATTAACACCCATGCATCACCTTCTACCATGGCGTTCCTAAAAACCTCCTAGTGTATTGCCTCTTCAATGATGCTACTCATCATTGCCATGTAGTTTGAAAACTTCTTTGTAGACCTACTCTCCCTGAATGTGGTCTTGGGAGCCTCCACATGCTCCTCGACATCCCTTAATGTCTACTAAAACCACTTGGATCACTTAACAAATTTAGAGGGAGCTACTGACTCCTCCCCACCTGAATGTTGACTCCCTGAACTATAAGTGTCTACATGTTTCTCTACCTTTGGAGCCTCCTACTCCTTATCATGTATCACTGCAGGTGGCAACTCATCAGACCAATGTTGCAAGAATCGTCCCCCCTCATCAACCAAACCTCGAAACCATGCACAGCACAGAACCACAGTTGAAGCATCGTTGGAACCACACACCATGTGAAACCGTGGTCAAAGCATCCCCAGAACTACACACCATGCTAAATTGTGGGCAAAGTGACTCTGAAACTACACTTCGAAAAAGCAGAGTAGTGCTTCAGGCTCAATTTGCGCATTTCCAAGAATTTTGGAACCACCACATGCCAAATTGTGCTCCCATAACCCAAGTTATGCTCCCTTCATGCCTCCTAGGTGGTCCCTAGGTGTTCCTTGGGTGCTCCCTATACGCTTCCTAGATGCTCCGTAATGGTAATGTTAAATTCTTAAAATAAAAGGATGTCATCCTTTTACTTAAATTCCTAACATTACCATTTATTGTGTCAAAATGTTCAAGAGTGGTTCCAACCTCGTTGGACTTCATATGGAGAATATAAAATGTTCATATCATAATCAAAATTCAGCAAACTTAACAGTTTTCGGGATTTCAGGATCAATGGGATTGCGGCATTGCATTAGATTATATCACCTATTTCATTCCATAAGTTAGTTGTCTACTTTCTATTATATGACTTAAAAATTTGTATGTTTTTGTAATTTAGAATCTAGATTCTATATGGATGATGCTCAAATAATCACTAATGTACTATGGATGCCATTTCTATCTTGATTTATGTACAAATATGCATGTTTTCATATATTCTGCAACTAATTTGGCATTCTGGAATTATTTTTTTAATTTAACTGTTATATTATATAGAGAGAGAGAGAGACAGAGAAAGAAAGACAACATTTCTTTCGAGATGGTGTTTCCAAGGATTTTGGAAAAATGACACATTTGAAACGTTTGCTTCTCAAAACGCACTTGCTTCTGTTGAAGAAAAGAGTAACTAGGTCGGTCTTCACAAATGTACTTTGGTATTTTATTTATTTCAAAAAAAAACATTATTTTATAATATATGTCAATGAGTTCTTGCTCATTGAAATAGGTCTAGCACAAGTTAAAGTGTTATAGGTGAGTCAAATAGTCAAAAAAAATATTGAAGTCCTTAAGGGCACGTCACACTATGTATAAAATAGTATAAAGGTCAAAGGAATACCTCCAAGACAAGTACAACTCCTCTCCATGCAGCAACGTCCTCCTCAAGAAGCAAAACCAAGAAAATAACGAAGAAATAGACAAGTCGGCCTAAGGACAGCTAGTCAACATAAAGTAGGGACAATCCTCTATATATAGAGGTTGTTCACTCCCTCTCGACATCATCCATCTCTCTGAAATCAGCAAAGGTAGCCGAGAAAAAGGGTAAATAAGGGACGAAGAAAGGGTCTACAAATATAGCAAAAAAGGAGGAAGAAATACCGAAGCCTTGGAAATCTGTTCTAGGGTTAAAAGACAATCACGCGTGCGAAGAAGGAGATGGTCACTCTGCCGTCATAGCATCCCTCTATTACAGTCATACAAACTGCATTATTTGGGATAAGAACATAAGCCTAAAGGGTCTCCAAGATAAGCGAAGGAAGTAGGAAGAGGGACGAAGTGAAGAGCACTGTTTCTAGGGCTAGAAACAGTCACATGTGCGAAGAAGAGGTGAGTAAGTCTGCGGGTATAACAGCACGATCAAACAGTTCATCAATTAGTTTTGGATGGTTTTGAAATTAGGCCTACAAGGCCTCCCAAGACAAGCGAATAAGCCTATCTATCTAGCAAAGGAAAAAGGACCCTAATTCTCTAGGGTACCTCCCACACATGCGAGAATTAGGGCTATAGTGATGTCACGCTAAGCCTTCCACCATACACCAAGAAGGAACTCGAATGATCAAGAGAAGGAATGGGTATCCTTAGGTGAAGGATATCATTAAGGAAAAGTATCTCTTCTAGAAGATCTACTTATAGCGGAAGGAAGAACGAAGTGCCAAAAGAAGGAATAAGTGTCAGGGAACGTGCCAAAAGGAGGTAGACAAGGTGTCAGGAAAACATAGTGCAAAGAAAAGGAATGACTTGACTTGTGCTTGGAGGTTCTTGTAGTCAAAGGTCTAGTGTTTGGCATTGATCAAGAAAGAAGCTTCAATAAGAGAAAACTTGCAGAAGTGATTTCCTCTCAAGAGAAGTGAGGTTTTGGCCCTGGCAGAGAGCCAACATATTGTGTTCTTGTTCTTATGATTTGGTAGCAGTTTGATGAAGTACACACACATGTGTTAATAGGAAGAAGAAGAAGATTAAGCTAACAAGAAAAAGTAAAAAGACTACAAATTGTTATCAAGTAACAAAGAATCACACTACAGTTATTTGCCCAAGATTCTTCAACATGGTATCAAAGCTAAGGTGACCCATCAAAGAAAGGGCAGCTCAAGAACACTCATCAAGGAAAGACATCTACAAGGTTGAAGCATCAAGCCAAATCTACTCATAGCAAGAACAAGAGCCTTACATAAAGGCACCTACAAAGAAGAGCAGATTGAAGTAGGACCTACATCAAGCTACAAGTCATCAAGCAAATCTTCAAGGAGGAAGCAAATCCACTACATCTCAAAATCAATCAAGTAAGTATATATCTCCTTCTGAATATACCACAATGTCTTTTTGCAAGGAAAGCAACAAATTGGTAGGTACCAATAACTTTCTTGCATGGAAGAAGAGGACTAATTTACTTCTTAAAGAGAATGAACTCCTAGAACATGTCAAAGGGAATAACCTATCCTTGGTAAGGAACAAGCTCAAGCCTTAGCTAAGTATAATAAGGATGAGACAAGAGCTCAAAGGATTCTAATAGAATCAATCAAAGACTCTCTCATTCCTTATGTCTCCAAATTTGAAACATCAAAAGAAATTTATGAGAAGCTAGTAGAGTTATTCTCGGTATCCACAACCGGAGAAGTAATATCTCTAAGGAATGAATTGTACAAGATGAAGATAACAAAGGAAGGAATAGCTCCCTTCTTCATGAAAAACTCTTAAATGACAGATCAACTTCAAGAGTTTGGGGAAGTCATGTATGAAAGAGAGATGACAACTATAGTACTCAATGCTCTACCTGAGGATTGGGGCAACTTCACATCAAGCATATATGATAAGAAGGAAGAAACCACACTCAGTGAAATATGGTCTCTATGCAGGACAGAGGAAACCAAGAAGCAAAGGAAGATGTGGGATCAAAGGAGCAAGCATTTCCAACCATGGCCAAGAGAAAGGGAAAATTTGGCAAATTTGGTCCACAAAGAACAAACAACAAAGACATGTCCAAAATCCAATGTTTTGGATGTCAAGAATATAGACACTACAAAAGGAATTGCCCTAAGCTTAAGAAGGACAACAACAACAAAAGAAAGAGGGAAGAAGCTCACATGACTCTAGAGATGAAAGAAGAAGAAAATAAGCAAAAGAAGGAAGATCCTCTAGATCTCTACTATGACTAGGTCAAACTCTTTACTTCAAGTCTTCTTCCAAAGTTTTGAGTAGGATAGGAGCATGTAGGAATAAAATTGTGTGGCTATAAACATCTTCTAGAATCTAGAGCATGAAGTACATAGAGTTCTAGATACTCATGAAGATGTAGCATTTATAATGAGAATGAAAATGCATGGGTAGAAATATCTTCTAGAATATAGGAGCATGGTAGATATAGCTCAAGATATTCATATAGAAGGAGCATACCTAGAATAGGACCTCATCCACCATGAAAGAAAATTGATCATGAAAAAGAATCTTAGAAGACCTCTGTCATCAAAAGAAAAGAAACATTTGCAAGGAAAGGGTCTTTAAGATCCTATGATGGAATCTTCAAAAGAAGGTTCATCAACCAAAGCAGATGTCTCATTGGGAATCCCATTCATGGGATTCAAGAAAAGGATGATATGCAGGCAAGCTAAGATGAAGCATGAAAGGCCACACCAAGGACAACCAAATGAAACTAAGATGATCAAAGGAGAACCAAGATGAGGTATGTATGTATCAAAGTTTGGTCATGTTATCATTTGTATATTATTGAGTCATGGGAATAGTTCTATAACATGATCAGGTATGAAAGAATCTCTTTCACCGAAAACATGCTCTAAGGCATGTACTACAATGCAATGAAGGTCAACAAAAGAATATGCTCACATAAGGAGTATAAGATTGTTGACTAGTCCGAGAAGCAAGCAATGAAGAAATGCTCTCATAAGAAGCATAAGATGGTTGACCTATCTATCTAAGAAGAAGCGAACAAAGAAAGAAATCAAGCATGTGAAGAACACCATGATTACCGAGAATCATTATCTAACAAGATATATCTCCCCAAAGAAGGCAGGGCAACTCTGACAAAGGAAGGAAGGACCCTTGACAACTATGAAGGCCTTGGAGATATGAAAGATGGAGATAATTGATTCTACTCTACAAAGATATCGTGATGAAGAAGCCATCCAGCAAAAGTAAAAGCAATGTTGAAGCAACATCAGGATGAAGTCATGATGGGCTACTAGGTCAAAGCATGTAAACAAACAAGTACAACAAAGCATCCATGAGAAGAGTTTTCTGAAGAATGGACAGA
>APFE031638777.1:46427-79019 GCA_000404065.3 Pinus taeda | reverse complement strand
AGGAGCTGGTACTGGATTGCTTGTGATAAGCATTGTACTTTGTAATGTTACATGACTCAATCATTAATATACAGATAGTCGGGGTTTTTAGCAAGATACTTTCCCCGGGATACATACTGTGTTAATGTGTGAATGCTCTTGATGTATTGTTATTGATGCTGCTATATTGATGATCAACGTAGAGGAGTTTATGTATTGTGTATGTTTTCCGCAATAGTACATGATCAGGATAATCTCTGTTGAATATGTGTTAAATTATTCAAAATTTCTACAGTCTCCAAATTTGAAACATCAAAAGAAATTTATGAGAAGCTAGTAGAGTTATTCTCGGTATCCACAACCGGAGAAGTAATATCTCTAAGGAATGAATTGTACAAGATGAAGATAACAAAGGAAGGAATAGCTCCCTTCTTCATGAAAAACTCTTAAATGACAGATCAACTTCAAGAGTTTGGGGAAGTCATGTATGAAAGAGAGATGACAACTATAGTACTCAATGCTCTACCTGAGGATTGGGGCAACTTCACATCAAGCATATATGATAAGAAGGAAGAAACCACACTCAGTGAAATATGGTCTCTATGCAGGACAGAGGAAACCAAGAAGCAAAGGAAGATGTGGGATCAAAGGAGCAAGCATTTCCAACCATGGCCAAGAGAAAGGGAAAATTTGGCAAATTTGGTCCACAAAGAACAAACAACAAAGACATGTCCAAAATCCAATGTTTTGGATGTCAAGAATATAGACACTACAAAAGGAATTGCCCTAAGCTTAAGAAGGACAACAACAACAAAAGAAAGAGGGAAGAAGCTCACATGACTCTAGAGATGAAAGAAGAAGAAAATAAGCAAAAGAAGGAAGATCCTCTAGATCTCTACTATGACTAGGTCAAACTCTTTACTTCAAGTCTTCTTCCAAAGTTTTGAGTAGGATAGGAGCATGTAGGAATAAAATTGTGTGGCTATAAACATCTTCTAGAATCTAGAGCATGAAGTACATAGAGTTCTAGATACTCATGAAGATGTAGCATTTATAATGAGAATGAAAATGCATGGGTAGAAATATCTTCTAGAATATAGGAGCATGGTAGATATAGCTCAAGATATTCATATAGAAGGAGCATACCTAGAATAGGACCTCATCCACCATGAAAGAAAATTGATCATGAAAAAGAATCTTAGAAGACCTCTGTCATCAAAAGAAAAGAAACATTTGCAAGGAAAGGGTCTTTAAGATCCTATGATGGAATCTTCAAAAGAAGGTTCATCAACCAAAGCAGATGTCTCATTGGGAATCCCATTCATGGGATTCAAGAAAAGGATGATATGCAGGCAAGCTAAGATGAAGCATGAAAGGCCACACCAAGGACAACCAAATGAAACTAAGATGATCAAAGGAGAACCAAGATGAGGTATGTATGTATCAAAGTTTGGTCATGTTATCATTTGTATATTATTGAGTCATGGGAATAGTTCTATAACATGATCAGGTATGAAAGAATCTCTTTCACCGAAAACATGCTCTAAGGCATGTACTACAATGCAATGAAGGTCAACAAAAGAATATGCTCACATAAGGAGTATAAGATTGTTGACTAGTCCGAGAAGCAAGCAATGAAGAAATGCTCTCATAAGAAGCATAAGATGGTTGACCTATCTATCTAAGAAGAAGCGAACAAAGAAAGAAATCAAGCATGTGAAGAACACCATGATTACCGAGAATCATTATCTAACAAGATATATCTCCCCAAAGAAGGCAGGGCAACTCTGACAAAGGAAGGAAGGACCCTTGACAACTATGAAGGCCTTGGAGATATGAAAGATGGAGATAATTGATTCTACTCTACAAAGATATCGTGATGAAGAAGCCATCCAGCAAAAGTAAAAGCAATGTTGAAGCAACATCAGGATGAAGTCATGATGGGCTACTAGGTCAAAGCATGTAAACAAACAAGTACAACAAAGCATCCATGAGAAGAGTTTTCTGAAGAATGGACAGATGACAAAGGAGTAGCCAGATGACAAGAAAACCTTATGTATCGCAAGAAAGACACTTTCCACAAAGGAAGCAATGACATGACAAACCAGGAAGGAAAGTGATCAATGGATGGTGCCCTAACTAGAAGAAGTTCGAACAAAGACTTCATGACATCAAGCAAGAAAGGAGATCAAGCAGCTGAAGGACCCATAAAGAAGAAGTTTCTAATGAATGAAAGAGTCCCTAGTTAAGAGGGAGCTCTAACAAGTCCCTAATCAAGAGGGAGTTTTGGATCACCCCTGATTACAAAGGAGTGACATTTGTGTTTTTCCATCTCATGAGTCACGGACTAGAACAGGACTAACATCCGTAAATCTATATGAAGGCCATGAATGGAAATATAAACACGAGGTAGACACAACATTCTTGTCTTCACTTGGGAAGAAAGAACAGGAAATTGGGTAATCATTTGGCATCTGATACTCTTTGAGGATGTGTAGAGCATCCAAGACAAGAGTAGGCAAGAGGACCGAAAGTCTTTGAGGGTTGGGAACCCAAGATAAGAATAGTCCTAGAAGGTCATACTTCGAGAACACCCATGTGGGTATGTACTTTGAGAGATAATGATGAAGGTGTATATAAATCATTGGTCTCGCCAGCATTGTAGCTCATTATCTCATGAAGAGAGTGACCTATTAGTCAAGGCCTTGCACTGTGACAATGTTGTTAAAATTGCAACTAGGGCCAAACTCCATGTGGGTCTACTTACTTATGGCAATTGATATTTTTCTTGGATTCCTCTCGTCGAGAGATGTAGGATTGATCCAAAGATCATCCGAATCTGACATGTATTCATGGAGATATGAATTTATTTCTGTTATGCGACAATTCGTCAAGGTCGGCCAACAACCAAATTACCCCCACTCAGCCTCAACGTTTCACCATAAATAGGAGAGGTCTTGAAGTCATTTGGTCACTCATCTCTTGTGATCCCTCTCTCCACTCGTTTGGGTTTTAGTGGAGAGAATGGCCTAGAAGAGAAGGCTCTATGTTGCCCTAATGTAAGAAGCCTTAACACAGTCCTCGAAGAAGCCTTAACATAGTCATGGAAGAAGCCTTACCACAATTATGAAAGAAAGGCTTTAACGCAGCTCTAGAAGAGACTCTATGCTACTGTTCTAGAGTGCCCTAGAGGCAGTCATGAAGAATCCTCTACGCTGCCCTAATAAGACCTAGTTGTTGTCCTAAAGGGAGATCTTCTTCACAGCAAGGAGAGGATTCAATTCGGTCTTAGGGAGCTTATATATGTTGGCAAAGGAGACTCTAATAGAACCCTAGCCGCAGTCAAGAGGAAGGTTTCTACCCTCAACCTAATCCGCAATCTCAAGAGGCATCTAACTTCCCTAGCCGCTGTGAAAGGAGAAGGTCTCTAGCAGTTATCTATTTGCGCCTTAAAACGCAGTCCATAAAGATGCCCTAATCCGCAGTTATGAAGAAGCCTTAATGGAGTGCTGAAGCATAAGTCCTATACACAGTAATAAGGAAGCCCTACTTATAGTTAAGAAAAAGCCCTAAACGCAAGCCATAAAGGATGCCCTAGTCGCAGTAGGACGAGAGCCCTAGCAGCCATTAAGGGAGAAATATAGTTGTTGTGGATGGGAGTTCTGGCCGCATTCAAAGGAGGCCTATATCAGCAACCAAAAGAGACTAAACCGCACAAGAAGAAGACTCATCAACATGGATATTTAAGGGTTGTTTCAAGAGTCCAATTAGAGCACTGAACTGCTAGTTGGTAGGCCAAGGCTAGGAGGTTTGATTGAGCACTTGTTGAAGGGTTATCAGTCACTCTAATAGGCTGTCATAAGCTTGTTCTAAGGATTGTTGTATGCCACTTGGATGCCACTGTAATAAGAAGAAGGCATAGCCATTGTTCAGTGATTGTTAAGGGCTTGAAGGCCTCTCTTAACAGTAAAGGGGACAGCCTTTACTAGGAGGACAATTGTAGACAAATCGGGGCAGATTTTGGGACTGTTAGGAGACAATACTTTGGACCTTATTCAGGCTCAGTCTTGCTGAGCTAGGCCGCAGGCCATAGCCAGCAACATGATGTCGGAAGGACTACATTGAGGTTGATTCAACTATCAAGGAGCAGCATGATGATGTAAGGGTCTCACCTTCGAGAACCTTATCCTAGAAGCTTGATATGTTGCAAATCAGTTGATGATTGAGGGTTGCTCTATCAGCATTCCGAGCTGCAGTCTTTGGTGCCGAGAGTATAACTCCATTGTGTCATCTTCATAGTGAAGATCTCTGATGTCTGATTTTAGCAAGTCAAAGTGTTGACTTCAAACGTATATGTACTATCTCTCTCTCTGTTGAACTATTGAAGATCATAAGAAGATTTGATAAAGGGTTTCCCCACATTGGGGTTTGTCCCTAGCTAGCACCACATCTTGTGTCCTCTTGTCTTGGCTTGTTTTCTACGATTTATGTTTATGTTCTATCTGCATTTTACTATTATGCTAAATGTGATTGCTAATCTAGAATTGATATTGAGCTAAAATGGAAAAATTGAAGTAAATTGCTCTTCGCATAGAACATACCTAAATTTAACATGGTATCAGAGTTGAGGTGAAGACAAAGCCCAAGCAAGAGTGAAAGAGCAATCACCGAAGACAGTTGGAAAGGGCAAAAAGGCTCAACGGGTTCCTCATCCCACTTCAAATTCATCGAGGGTGAAGTCAAAGCAAAGAAGATTATCAGAGTGGCGCAGTGGAAGCGTTTGGTGGCCTACCTAAAGGTCACTTCTATGGAAAGCCCGGATCTAAGGGTGGAAGGAAAGGCAGATGCCTTGCTTGCAATAAGTTTGGCCATTATACGAAGGAGAGTCCAAAATAGAAGGGACGCATCACATGATAATGATCACAATCATTCTAGGGGCATCTTCAATGATCGAAGAAATGACAAGTTCAATGGCTAAGGAAAAAGGAATGCAGGGCATCATGAAAATGGCTGACCCTTCAAGAAAGCAAGGAACTATAGGTATGAAGAATCAAATGTTGTTTCTGATAAGCAGAAGGAGTATTATCATATGTCAGCCCTCTCCACCGGACTTGTTGGAAAATTGGCTTATTGGTAGTGGTGCCTCAAGGCACTTCACCAAATACAAGGAAGTGCTCTCTAATATGATAGAGAAGGAAACAATCTCGGAGATTATTCTTGGAGACGATGCCACCTATCCCGTAAAGGATGCAGGGAATGTTTTTCAAATGGATCAGGGTAACTCGCAAGAAGTTCTTATGTACTTGATCTCAAGAAGAACCTGGTGTCCATTTCGGCAATAGAAGTCAAAGATTACAAGGTGGCATTCATCGATGGAAAGGTACGTGTTTGAAAAAGAAATTTTAAAGATGCTTTTACTACTGGGTTCAGGGTTGGCAATTTGTATCAAGTCCAATGGTGACCATGTCGTGTGACACATCTCTTCTATGGCATCGGAGGTGCCCTACCCGATGTGAGATAGATGGTGACATGTATGCATGGATACAAAGAAGAGCATGAAGGTACATGTCTGAGATGTACCAAAGGAAACCCTAAGGGTTTGAGATTCATGATCAGGAATCTCATGTATGCAGGTTGAAGAAAGCTCTCTATGATTTAGAGCAAACAACCTGGGCTTGGTATGAGAGGATTTATAGCTAGTTGAGGAAGTTGAGATTCACTATGAGTAAAGCGGATCCAAACATTTTCTCTAAGGTTATGGACGATAGACCTCTCATACTGGTACCTTATGTGGACGACCTCTTTCTAGTAGGTACAGACTCTCTCATTTGCAGAAGTAAGAGGGAGTTGGATTCTGAATTTGGAACGATGGACTGCAAACCTCTGACTACCTAGATGGAGCTTAACTTGAAGAAGCTATGTGATAGTGTTGACAAACCTAATCTGGAAATTCCTCTGAGTTTCATCAAGTCATAGTAGCATTGATGTTCTTGTTGAACTCCCGTCTAGATATGTTTTGCAGTTAGCATGTTGAGCCAACATATGGTTGAGCCTCATTGGATTGGTGCTAAGAATCTTCTGAGATATCTTGAGGGCACAATCTCTCATGGATTGAGATACACTGCCAGGAATATGAAGCTGCATGATTATTCTGATGTTGACTGGGCAAGTAGTGTGGAGGATCGCAAGAACACTTCTGGGTGTTGGTTCTCTTTGGGTTCTACTTCGATATCTTGGATGAGCAAGAAGCAGAAGTTGGTTGATTTGACCACAGTTAAGGCCGAACACATAGCTGTGACTATGGCCTCCTGAGAAGTTGTCCGGTTGTGGAAGCTCTTACCTGAGTTGTTTGGACACGTGTTGCATACCATCGTGATCTTATGTGACAAATAGAGGGGGATTTGATTGTTGAGGAATCTCGTGTTCAATGATCGCTCCAAGCATATAGACATCAGGTACCACTTTATCTGGGATATGGTACAACTAAGGAGCAAGAAGGCTCCATCACTATGGAACTGATGTGCAGGTCATCAATATTCAGATGAAGCTCCTAGGAAAGGTCAAATTCTTGACTTTCTGAGAACAACTAGGAGTCGTGGAGAGACTCTCTTCTAAAGGTCTTGTATGATATGGACATTGAGATCTAGGACTCCGGGGGGGGGGGGGCTTGGGGTTACTTCTTGGAGCGATGAGCAACCATAGTGTGAGTGGTTCAGCCTTCCCCTAATGGTTTGTTATGTACGCGGGATGAGTGCTTCATCCTTCTCCTATTGAGACAAAATCATAGGGTGAGTGGTTCAGCCTTCCCCTAATGGTCTGCTATGTACGCAGGATGAGTGCTTCATCCTTCTCCTATTGAGACACAATCATAGGGTGAGTGGTTCAGCCTTCCCCTGGGATACCCCATGGCAACATGTAGGCAAGATGAGACACTCTCTCAGATCAGTAAGACTAGTATGAGACACTCTCTTTATATGGCACTAACTTCGGGTTAGTAGAGAATGGTATGATACCTTCTCGATCACTTCTTCTTCTTCATAGTTTAGCAAAGCAGAGAAGTGCAGGGCATTGCGTTGATGGCAGAGATAGTACAATCTGGCAGATGGATTAGCAGATGGACTTCTCCCTAGTTCAGAGGGAGTGTTAAAATTAGCAACTAGGGCCAGAATCCATGTGGGTCTACTTATTTATGGCAGTTGATATTTTTCTTGGGTTCCTCTCATCGAGAGGTGTAGGATTGATCTAAAGATCATCCGATTACAACATGTATTCATGCAGATATGAGTTTATTTGTGTTATGTGACAATTCGTCAAGGTCGGCCAACAACCAAATTACCCCCACTCAACCTCAACGTTTCACCATAACTAGGAGAGGTCTTGAAGTCATTTGGTCACTCATCTCTTGTGATCCATCTCTCCACTCGTTTGGGTTTTAGTGGAGACAGAGGCCTAGAAGAGAAGGCTCTACGCTGACCTAATGGAAGAAGCCTTGACGCAGTCATGGAAGAAGCCTTAATGCAATCATGAAAGAAAGGCTTTAACACAGGTCTAGAAGAGACCCTATGTTGTTTTTCTAGAGTGCCCTAAACACAATCATCAAGAATCCTCTACGCTGCCCTAATAAGACCTATTTGTTATCCTAAAGGGAGCTCTTCTTCACGGCAAGGAGAGGATTCCATTCGGTCTTAGGGAGCTTGTATACACTGGTAAAGGATGTTGTAATAGAACCCTAGCCACAGTCAAGAGGAAGGTTTCCACCCTCAGCCTAATCCGCAATCTCAAGAGGCATCTAACTGCCCTAGCCGCAGTGAAAGGAGGTGGTCTCTAGCAATTGTCTATTTGTGCCTTAAAACACAGTCCATAAAGATGCCCTAATCCGCAATTATGAAGAAGCCTTAATGGAGGGCTAAAACATAAGTCCTATACACAGTAATAAGGAAGCCCTACTTACAGTTAAGAAGAAGCCCTAAACGCAGTCCATAAAGGATGCCCTAGCCGCAGTAGGAGGAGAGCCCTAGCAGTCGTTAAGGGAGAGATATAGCTGTTGTGGAAAGGAGTTTTGGCCGCATTCAAAGGAGGCCTATATCAACAGCCAAAAGAGTCTAAACTGCAGCAAGAAGCAGACTGATCAGTGTGGATATTTAAGGGTTGTTTCAGGAGTCCAATTAGAGGGTTGAACTGCTAATTGGTAGGCCAAGGCTAGGAGGTTTGATTGAGCACTTGCTAGAGGGTTATCAATCACTCTAATAGGTTGTGATGAGCTTGTTCTAAGGGCTGATGTATGCCACTTGGATGCCATTGTAATAAGAAGAAGGCATAGCCATTGTTCAGTCATTGTTATGAGCTTGAAGGCCTCTCTAAATAATAAAGGGGACAGCCTTTCCTAGGAGGGCAATTGCAGACAAATCTGGGCAGATTGAGAGCTACTCTATTAGCATTCCGAGCTG
The DNA here is from genome assembly GCA_000404065.3 of Pinus taeda. NCBI lineage: Eukaryota > Viridiplantae > Streptophyta > Pinopsida > Pinales > Pinaceae > Pinus > Pinus taeda. The sequence continues at coordinate 70,593 of APFE031638777.1, read as the reverse complement.
CAGCCTTTGGTGCCAGGAGTATAACTCCATTGTGTCATCTTCATAGTGAAGATCTTTGATGTCTGATTTTGGCAAGTCAAAGTGTTGACTTCAAATGTATATGTACTGTCAAAGTGTTGACTTCAAATGTATATGTACTGTCAAAGTGTTTTCTTCAAATGTATATGTACTATCTCTCTCCTTGCTGAACTATTGAAGATCATAAGAAGAATTGATCAAGGGTTTCCCCACATTGGGGTTTGTCCCTGGCTGGTGCCATGCCTTGTGTCCTCTTCTCTTGGCTTGTTTTCTGCAATTTATGTTTATGTTCTATCTGCATTTTACCATTATGCTAAATGTCATTGCTAATCTGGAATTGATATTGAGCTAAAATGGAAAAAATTGAAGTAAATTGCTCTTAGCTTAGAACATACCTAAATTTAACAAATGTTGATGGATATGATGCTATAACAGATGGATTGCAAATTCGGTTTCTCTTATGTGAATTCTTCAAGATTGATAATAGCCAAACACCTTGTAATCTTGTATCAATACCTCCCTAGTTAAGAGGGAACGTTGAAGAAAATGTAACTAGGTTCAGTATTCATAAATATACTTTTAATATTTGTATTTATTTAAGAAAAGAAATATTATTTTTATAATATATGTCAATGAGTTTCTTACTCATTGAAATAGTACTAGCACAAGTTAAAGTGCTATAAGTGAGTCAAATAGTCAAAAGAAAATATTGAAGACCTTAAGGGCATGTTACACTATGTATAAAATAGTATAAAGGTCAAAAAAATACCTCCAAGACAAGTACAAGTCCTCTCCATGCAGCAACATCCTCCTCAAGAAGCAAAACAAAGAAAACAACGAAGAAATAGTCAAGTCAGCCTAAGGACAACTAGTTGGCCTCAAGTCAGCCTAAAGGAGGGACAGTCCCCTATATATAGAGGTTGTCCACTCCCTTGCAATATCATCCATCTCTCTGAAATCAGCGAAGGTAGCCGACAAAAAGGGGTGGATAAAGCAAGCCAAAGAAAGTATTAACACATGCCTCAACGATTGCTCCCTCCATATCGTTATACACTTAGGATGATGGACCTCCATCAATCAATCCCATGACCATGCCACCTAGCCATGAAGCATTTCCCCTATGTTGCCACCATATGATGAACATCTATGAACTGAAGATGAACTGAAGGGTTGACATTGGACATGTCACCTCCCCTTACGGGCTAAAAGCAATTAAGGCAGAGAACAATTTTACGAGACTTGGTTCATTTAGAAATATGAAGGTGATCTCAATTTGAAGTCTTATTATGCCCTTAACAATTAAATATAGTCCACTATGATGAATCTATGCTCATTGTCTCTAATGAATGGTAACTTTCATTTGAATTTGAGATGGTTTTGCCAAGTCGTCCTTCACAGAGCAGTAGAGGCCTTGAGGGCACACATTTCATACCTTCACTCCACATGATGCCCACATTGTACTACGCTTCAAAGAGTAGTGATTACCTTGTCAATGTAGCATTGCCCCTCTATAACAAAACATTGGGCACTTTGATGACCCTAATTCCCAACGGTTGATTAACACCTCAAAGCACCCCGAGATGTTAAAACGTTGAGCCCACTTTGCTTGGTGTTGGAGATTCTTGATGATGTACCTAGTGAACCCAGCATGCCCCCAGTTGGCATTGACATTGTTTGATGGGCATGGTTTGATCCAAAGTCCAGATGATGTTGGTCAACCCTAGGATGACAAGGACAGTTTGTACTTGCACTTGGAGCCCCCACGCTTGAGAGAGAGTGTGCCACATCATCCTTCTAATCACTTTGGAGATGACACAGGGCACCCAAAGTTGATGTATGACACATGGAGGCATTTTGAGGCATGATTTGAGGGCTTCCCCTCAAGCATTGAGTTGTTTATGATGATAGGAGCTCCATCTTGCCCATTCCATGCATTTTTAGAGCATTTCATTGCACAAAATGGCATCACGTCATGCTACAAGAAACATTCGACCCACATGTGTGGGATTTTGTCGGTTATTTTTGTTATGTTGAGCTATTGGGTTGGCTTGTAACCTGTTTTCTTCATGTACACTCAAAATTAAGCTTTTCATAGGGATTTTAGTCTAATTAATAATTATTATGAGTGATTGACCTCATACAAATAGAGAATCACTTGTTTGTATTCTTTCATCATCACTCTTGGACTTCGACGTCCTTTAGAGAGCTCGACTTAGCCTCATGTAAACTCGCTACTTGTGTACATGTGATCTTTATGGTGCTATTGCTATTAAAGATTGGCTTTTGTCTTGGAGATGTCTTATTGGGATTTAAAGAAGGCTATTTCATGGAAGAATTGTGTGTTTTATCACAGCTTTTTATTGTTTTTCATGTAATTGTTTATTGCTAGGTTTCTTCTTTGTTTCATGCCTAAAAGAATACTATTTATGGAGCATCTACAATGATTATTGTATGTAAAATATATCTTCCTTGAAATCCATAGGTGACCTCCTAAAGAGCTTCCCCTATCTAATTTCTTGCCTCACAAAAAAGATAGCTAGTGTTTGTTACAAGTGAAGACAAGAAATTTTCCCTCTTACTCCAAGCATCTATCTATTATCTCTTGAATTAGCACTAAGTACTCCATCAACCAACTAGGAATAGGCACTAGCATACCTATTGTTGGTCAAAAATCCTCAAAACATAAATATTTTCTCTTTCTTTTACTTTCTAAGCCTTTCAAGAAAAGTCGCTAGGGAAAATTATGGGGTCAAATTCAATTAAGGCATATCTAGATGAACATTGGAGGTAATAGGCCTTAATCTCAACCTTTTTCAACCATTTAAAATCAAAATCTAGTCTTTTGCATGGTAAAACTTCACCTTGGAGGGCTAACGTCATCCTTCTTAGATATTTTTTTTTGCCATAGAAACCCTAAGCCTAGTAGGGCTTCAACTTGAGGCTTAATTTGAGTGTTTGCTTTGTTATTTTGTTGATCTTACTTTTTAGTAAACCCTTTTTGTGACTCATACATGCCTAGGTACTCCTTTTTTGCTACATCTTAAGAAATCTAAGTCATATAAACCTTTGCTAGTCTTGGCACATGATATGTTACTCGTTATTAAAAAGTCTTGAGCCTTTGTTCGTCATTGAAGTATCTCCACCTAGCCCATGCTTTTATCACCTTGAACCATATACCATAGAATATCCTCTTAAGATGATCACTGGGAAGCCTCTCTTGTAGTGAAATTCCAATAAAGAGTAGGAGGAAGATTGTTGAGGTGATAATGGCAATCTACCTCATTGTTACAACAAGGTCAGGCCCTTGTCTTGTGAGTCTTTGACAAAGCCTGCTAGAATTTGAGGCAACAGTTCCCATGACTTGGGAAAACCATTCAATGCCACATTTGCGAGCTCTACATCCTCTACTTTCTTCCCAATGGTTGCAAGTTGATATTGTGTCTAGTCAATCCTCATGATGTAATCAGTAGCGTTATCAAACCTTGACATCTAGATGGATCTAAGCTTGTTTTTCAAGATCAATCTTCCTATTCATGTTGTCAATCTCAAATAAGTCCACTAAAACCTTGAACATCTCCCTGGTTTTCTTCTTCTCTGCCAAGTGAGGGATCAAGTGATCTTTCACAACACCCATGATGACACGTTAAGCTCTAATGTCCTTTTCATGGGCTTTCAATTGTGTTCGGTCTATTGGTAATTGAATTTCCTTGTTAGCATTCGCCCAAAGGTCATTTACTTCCAACAACAAAGTAACCCTTACCTTTTAGGGCAGGAAGTTAGATGTTGCATCCAACCTATCCTCAACTCAAACTAGTTGTTGACATCTCTAGATATGATAATTTCTACCTTATGTTATGTCCTTCTAGCACCCATAACAAAAATAATGTTGTTATTTTTATACATCTACAAGGATCTCTTCATGGATATGTGTTTCAGTCCTTTGAAACACCCACAAAACTATTTTTTTTCCAAACCCTTATTGGCACGCGCTCCCTCTTAAGAGTGACCTTTGCAAATCATTGTTGGCTTGAATATGCAAGCTCTACTAGCACTATCCTACGTACCATTGTACCCTGTGTCACCTAGATATTCTACATTGACCACAATTGCGCTCTATTGTACTCTATGATTTGTACAGCACTCCTACGTTTTTTTTTTTTTTTTTTTTTTTTTTTTTTTTTTTTTTTTTTTTTTTTTTTTTTTTTTTTTTTTTTTTTTTGTCGTTGATTGTACAACTTCGTACAATTTTGTACTACTACAATTTGTACTCTAGTTTTTCCCTGCATCTCGATTCATCCCCTGCAACTCAATTTTACTATCAATTCCTATGCTCTCTATGCTTGTCGGTAGGGACTTCTCAACAGCAACTCCTTTTTTTGTCCTTTGTGTCACCCTTTATCCCTACAACTTAGTTCCTATATCAAGTCGCATCACGCATCCTTCCTCAGTGACCCGCAGCTACAAAATTTGTGACTATCCCAAAGTTATCAATTGTTGTCCCTACTGGTAGCTAAGATATATTTGTTTATATATATATATATATATATATATATATATAGTATATATATATTATCATCCACTTTATGTCCATGGCATTAGCTCCACGGCTCTAACAAACTATTGTTGTCCCCCGCATATAACATCGACTACTAGTTCTTTATTCTATGTTTATTTTATCACTATAGTTGTTGTACGAATGACAATTTCCTTAGTCGTTGTATGATTGGCTCTATCATGAGTCTGCGTACAATCTACAAATTTGCACCCAGTCACACCATCTATCATACTATATGACCCGTGCCAACAACTTGTTAATTTCCTTAACCCCAAAAAACTTGGCACTAATAACATGTTAATTTCCTTAACCCTAACAACCTAGCTAATTACTTCCTAGCAAATCAGATCTATTGAATGAAAAACACAACTAAGATTTTAATCGTTAAATAGAACATAACAGCAGAAACAAATTAAAAACGCCAAACTCAATCACATGCACACAAGATTTTTTCCCTTCAAAATTTGTTATGTCATTTAATAGAATCTACAGCACAAAGAGATCCCTTCCACGAATAATGGCTCTTTAAGGAAAAATACCAATACAACAAGAACCTAGAATAGATACACCTAATCAAACCTTTATCTATCTTTTGATTTGTTGGTTGATCTAGATCCTTCCCTTGTTGCCCCTTACACATTTTCTCAAACCTTACACACTTGGATGAAAGTCCTTCTTCACCCAACCACTGAGATCTCATTCTCACTGTGTCCTGTACTCAAGATGTGCCTTCTCCCTTAGCTTAGCCTTCGTTTTATAAGTTTGACTTACTGACCAAATCCACAACCCTGATCTCCAAAGTGATGGGCAATTGAGATTAGATCTCAACATCGCGTTGGAACAATGATTGAGATTCATCTAATTCAAAACTTAACAACAACAGTCCAGTGAAAGTGACAAAAAAGAGATTTTTTAAAGAACAAAAAATTCTAAACAATGGTGCACACTCTTGCGAGCATGATAACTAATACAGGGTAGGTCCCTATCAAACTATATTGTGTGGCAAAGCATTCTTGATATTGACAATATGAATTGTTGAATCATAATTTCTTCCAGACAATTTTCAAATCAATGTTGTTGTAGCCACGTCATTCAACAAATAATTGTACAAAATCATGCCTTTACTTAAAATTGATTAAATTGATGTAAAGAATATTAAACAAAGATACAAAACAATTGGAAATGCATGCCACAATCCTGGTTTAAAGAACAATCCAAAAGTTCCAACTAAGACAATTGATTACAAGCTTTCTACTTAGATTCTTATCAATAGATTTCTTAAGAGAGGGATTGATGCCTTTTCTTCCTCCTCTGCATGCCTAGTTTAAGCTATTAATCTCGTAGCTAGCATTTTCAGAACCTCTTTTTGTACCAGACGGGTTAACTTATGATTTATTTGTCTTAGCTTCTACCTAAAAGGCTTGGCATTTTCATCTTTGAGAGGGATGATGTGTTAGATCACATCTTATCTATAAGCTTTTAATTCATCGTGAAGGCCAACACATCCCTAAATTCTCTCAACAGGTTTACCAATTGATTCCTCTCTTTCTCAATTGTACCTTTCCGAATTTTGACCAGCTTGGGATCCTGAACCGTCCCAATGTTACTTCAATATGAGCACCAGGTTCCATCTTATTTTCATTTTTCTTTTTTTGACCATCATGTCTATCAAAAAGTTGTTCTAATGTTATGAGTCTTGTAGGAGTGGTGTTTATCCTGCCTTCATCAATCTCTTGGTATTCACGCCCCTTCTCTTTGTAATTAGCTTGAAAGTTTGAGAACTCATGCATATTATTTATAAATCTTATTATATGTCTTTCATCATTAAAAACCTGCCAATGATCTAGGCTATTCGGCACCAATCTAAAGTTAATTTCCAATTTCATCTGATATTTTATTATTTCTTCCCCAAGCCAAAATGTTTAAGCGGCCACTACCAAGCAATCATATTTTTTGTTTTCTTCCCTAGGAATTGCTACCAAGTCCAAAGCATCAAAATACACCATAGTACCACATATAGCATTTATGTACCTTCTCAACCTTTCACTCCTACATGCAAACTTGTTTTTGACTTGGAGAATAACCAAGTCAGAATCCCCTTTAATGTCTAATCATTTGATCCCCATATCCCTGGCCATCTCAAAACCCAACAGAAGTGCCTCATACTCTATTATGTTATTTGTTACTTCAAATTCAAGTTTATATGCAAAGTAGAAATTTTGTCTTGAAGGAGAAGTAATCACTACGCCCAACACCTTTCCCAAAATTTCGAGCAAGCTCCATCAAAGTTCATGTACCAAACCTTTTCAACCTTTTCTTCTTTAACTTTATCCTCTATGGGTGCTAGGAAATTCGACAACACCGCATAACTCTCAATTTCATTTGATTCACACACTTTCACTATTGGGCTCCTTGGCATTTTTCAACATTGAATTTTCTTCCGAGCTCACTGTCTAGCCTAACCATGGTGTTGTCAATGCTTGGGATGGTGGCATATGATAAATCCATTTCGATGCTACTACCCAAGTCTATAGCCCACTTCCTAGATAGAAGCATGCCCTATGCATCAGGCACACTTATTACCACGATATCCATAGTGATCATTATATCTAGGTATACTTATAGATGAACTTTTAAATCCTTAATTAACCCATATACATCAATTTTCTTGGAGTCCATTGCACAAATACTGTGGTAGGGCCTAGAGATTCTTAAATTTAGTTGCTCCATGACTTTCTTAGTCATTACATTAGAAGATGTCATTGAATCTAACATACAATAATGCAAGAGATAGCCATTTACCAACAAAGTAATGAAAAAGGGTTGATGTTGTTCATTGCCCATTCCCCTATCCATACTTTGTAATATGACTGGAGCATCTTCATTCTTATCCCTTGGGGTCTTTTCCATACCCTTTCCTTAAGGAACTTCAATAGCTTAAAACAATTTGAATTTCTAAGATGGAATCTTGAGAAATTCTTTCACAGGGACCAAGATCTTTGCATTACTGATCCATCCTCCCAAATCAATATCCAAGACTATTGTAGGGGGAGTAAAAGCCTTGGGAATACTTTGTTGCCCCTTATTATGTTCCTTATTATTTTTTCTTTGATAAGTCACTCCTTTGTGCCTGGCCATCTCAAGGATTTGATCAAGTGTAGGCTTTTCATCAAAAATCCTAGTGACATTATCCCATTCATCAAACATATTAGTAATACTACAAGCAACAAATACATTATTAACTTTCTGACTTTTTTCTATAGTTTCAATCCAATTCTCCATGGAATTGTTATGCTTCTTTCCAACCAAATTAATGTGTTCACTTGTACTTTCCTTACCCCGTCAACAATCCGACAAAAGATGGGGCAAGTGGGCTCCTTGTGGAAATCATTACAAGGCCTACAAAAATGAAGGGTTGAATGATCCACCAAATTTGTTTATTCCAAAGGGTTAGGTGGCCTTTGATCTTGGCCCTTCTTCTACCACCTATCATTAGGCCTAGGATGGAACTTATTCACTTGTGACCTTTCCATAGCAATCAACCTATTTTGTATAGCATTCATTTGGCTTGCATGGTTGATTTCCGTGGCCTTTATCAACTAAGTTAATTCCTTAATGGGATCACTTGCCACCTCCTTAACTTCTAATTTATTATTATGCTCATGAGACCTTGACGAATTTCCTCTTTTAAAGCTACGAAGATCCAACTTCCCTGAAGCTCGCCTATTTTTCTCTATCTTCTCAGCCAAGCTTGCAACCTTCCAAGTTGCAGGTTCCTTACCCCTTAACTCATATGATATGTCTGCATTAAATGCATCAATATATAGTATATGAGGATGGAAGCGTCAAAAGGCTTGATATCGTGATGAAGACTCTTAATCAAATCATTGAACCTTTTGTTGAACTCTTCCATGCTCTCATTTTCATTCTTTTTAATTCCACTGAAAGCAGCCAACAAGTGATGATCTTCTTTCCTATCACCCAATTTATTGTTGAAAGCATCTATTATTTGTTTGAGAGTTGTGAAGGAGTTATCACTCTACTCAATAAACCAATCCAATGCATAATCCTCCAATGACAAGATAAATAGCTTCATTTTTACATCCTCAAGATTTGCATTGTTGCACCACTTGCTCACACAAATATTAAAGTTCCTAATGTGCAATCTCAATCTCTATGTGCTTTGATCAGTGATGAAATACTAGATTCTTCGTGAGTCTAAAGCAACTCTGATCATCCAATATATTGTAGTTGGTCTCAACCTTTGACCAAATAAGCCACATATCATCTTGTGAAGCCAAATAACCTTGCACCTGGCCTAACTAGCTGCAATATACTTAGCTTTCGCTAAGCTCAGTGCCACTAATCTCTGCTCCCTGCTGAACCACAACACCACTGTCAAACTCAACATGAAACAACATTTTAAAGTACTCTTTCAGTCACTAGCAGTGCCCACCCAATCTGAGCTTGTACAACCTGTCAACCTAACTCCATCTCCTCGAATATAGTCCAGACCATAGTCCATTGTGCCCTATAGGTACCACAACACATGTTTCGCAACCACCCAGTGCACTCACCTAGGCTCCATCATAAATTGACTCAATTTGTTCACTGCGAAACAGATATCCGATCTAGTGTTGACCAGAAACATCAACTAACGATACAAAGTAGGGTACATCAACTTAGAATTTGAAGCATGCAGCGTCTTCCAATTGGTGATCATCGAAGTAGCCATAGCCCTGCAATACTCCATACGAAATCTCCTCAACATGTCAATGCATTTATGCCTATGAAATTTCCTTGAATTGCAGTAAATGGAATTTCCTCTTCTAACCAGATAGTAATTTATTAGTTTACTGATTAATATCGAATAGATCACACCGCAAATCTTCACAAATAGTTTTGGGGAAGTTAAACAAGACGCTAGAACTGAAAAAAGATGCACACACACAATAAAAATGACACCAATATTTTTGGACTAATAGTCCCCAAACAAACCTTGAAGGGAAAATCGATGCAGCGCATGAGGGTTTCTTTTATTATTATGCAGCAGCAAAATCCGAGTAAAAAATCGGGATGCCAAACTAGCAATCCTCCGGAGATAATCTGACCAAAAAAATTGTGAGACAAATTGCCTCACTGCACAATTGATCTGGCTCCATAAACTGGCCCAACTAGGCTACTCAAAATGCCCTTGTGTCAGCCTCTATGCAATGCTTGTGTAAGCCCTACTCGCACAGCCTATTGAACTGCCTAGAATCTATCGTTTTGCCTAACTCTACCTCTAGAAATGACTTGCTTGGCCTCCTAGAAATTTTTCTAACCTCTAGCACCTGAATCAACCTCCTCTTTAGCTGAATCAAACTGCCCTCTAAAGCTTTTGCACTGCCTTTGCGCAACCTCACTGAGAAATAATGTGGCCTCCCTTTCCTACATTGGAAACTGACTGGAATGCTCTGAAATCCTCTTGTTGCTCCTTCAATCACTATTTCTCTAGCTCGAGCTCACTTCCTTGTTGAGTCTTTGCACTGGATAGCTCGATCTACCAAGGTAACTTGCTCTCCCTCTTGCTCGATGTATCTATCTTCATCCCCATCGATCTGCTCTAATAATCTCTCATTGGAGCACCAACGACCATGATTAAATTGTTACCAATGGTTAAGATCATCTTGGACTCAATCCGTGTGAGTCTCTAGAGATTTCTCGATCTTTCTCAATTAATTGTTGTTAATTAATCAATTTTCCTAAGTTAGACTTAGGGAATTTTTAATTATTGATCAATTAACTTAATTGAGTAGTCTCTAGGTGTTTTCTCCCAAATCCTTTTTTGGGTTTTATAGATCTTGTGTTTCTTAGCTTCTCTGACATAAATCGAAACTAGAAGACCTATCTGATGCTAACAAAAACTAACACTCCCTCTTAGCAAGGAAGGTATTATGTCCTCTCTACCCACCAACCTTATGAATATCCTGATGCCCGTAGTTGGACCACCTCACATTGTTGATGTCCAACAACTATGATACAACTAGTTCTCAATGTCCATCAACACTGCACATACTTTGATTCATCAGCTAACCCTGTAACTGAACCATCTTGCATTTGCGTTGTCGCTGACACTACTTGTGCCTCCCTGCACTGTTGCCAACACTGCTTGCGCTCATTTGATCTCATGTTGTTGTTGCTACTACAACTGAGAACTAATTTGTGTTGCATCTGATCTCATGTTATTGTTGTTGCTGCAACTACTACCACTGAGAACTGATGCACAGATCCACTATGTCTGTGTAGTAGCTTTGCAATTGTCTCCTGAGTCTCTGACTGCAACGAGTCCCTACATTGTCTACTAAGTAAATGTTTGCACTCATTTGTCTTTGTGCCCCTCTAGTAACTGACTGCAACTAGTCTTTGCACTGTCTATCAAGATCTGGCTGCACCTTCTGACATTGATCCTCCTGCTACTGAAAAATGTGGGCCCCTGTAGCAAAGGTAATGATCCATAAGAAGAGTATGGTCCCTGCCCGAACCGCAACTCTGAAGCTATCATGCTCCTCCTCCATCTGGAGGTATAGTTTCTATCAATGCAAACTCCTCCAACCTGGAGGTTAATTCATCTATCTTTGTCAATGTTATTGTCTGTTGCTCCCCCTTCTTGTCCTTTTTTTTCTTGGGATATTGGGCATTGTAGTGACCAAACTCATCACACCTAAAGTGTTTGATCTTCGACGGATCCTTCGTCTTCTTCTCTCCACCTTTGAGCCTTGTCACTGATTGGGACCTTTCTTCGCCTTTCCTTTACTAGCAAGGGCTACATTTTCCTCCTTCTCAACCTTCTGTCCTTAGTTGTTACTACTAGTAGTACCCTGGACAAGGCTGATCCTTAGCTCTTCTTGTGTAAAATCACTCCATAGGCGCTCCCAATCAAGGATTTTGTCTCATCTAGTGATTCCATGAACAAATGTTGCCCACTCTCTAGTAAACCCATTTAGTGTTATTCGCACAAGTTCACTATCCTCTGGCTTCTCAACCACTGTTGCTAGCTCATCACGGATGTCTCGAATTCTGGGTGAGATAAGAAGTCACGCCTTCACCCTTCATCATCTTTGCGGTCCCCAGCTTCTCCTTGACAATCATTTTATGATTCTATGATGGATCTTGGTATAGCTTCACAACGGCTTCCCACATTTCACTTGTTGTTGCCTTCTCAACAATATGCGAGACAATATGATCCAGAACTCCATCTAGGATCATCCTCTTAGCGTTGGCCATTTCTTTATCGTAGGTTGTCTATTGTTGAGGATTTGTCGGTATCGTAATAGCACTTTCCGCAAATTCCTTCAGACCATGCTCATCCAACAAGAAAGTCATCCTAACCTTCCATAAGCCAAAGTTAGAGGCTTCACCAAGCCTATCCCGATCTCTAAGACCTAATATGGCCATCCCTATGAAAATTCAAAAGCTGGGAAAATGAACAGGGAAACTTCCTCTCTTTCCTGCGGCCCTGCCACCGCTACTCACACTCCCATAGGTAAGCACAGATCCGCTCCTGCTTGCCTCTAGATGTCCTTCTTCAGTCCTCACACTACATGTCACACATCAACTGGGCAACTCGCTCACACCTTCCAAAAGTCCTCTGAAATCTAGCACACGATCTATTGCTCCTGAAGCTCACTGCTAACTACCAAAATTGCTACAACCTCTACTTCTAGAATTGTCATATTTCCTCCTAAAAACTGGATATAGAATCCTCTAACAAATTTTGGAAAATCCTCTTCAATGTGCTTTTCTCTTTCACCCAACATTGATCTACTGCTGCAAAACTTGTTGCAAACCAAGTGCCCATATCAAATAAATCACACTACAATTCTTCACAAATAAATTATGAAGAAGCTAAATAAAATGTTGGAACTGAGAAAATATATGCACACACAAAATAAAAATGACACCAATATTATTGGACTAATACTTCTCAGAAAAACATTGAAGAGAGAATTGTGCAACAAATGAGGGTTTATTTTATTACTATGCAGCAGCAAAATCTGAGAACAAAAATCGAGATCCCAAATTGGCAATCCTTCAGAGATAATCTAACCAAAATATTTGTGAGACAAACTGTCTCACTACACAACTAATCCAGCTCTAGAAACTGGCCCAATTGGGCTACTCGAAATGCCCTTGTGTCAGCCTTTGTGCAATGCTTGCACAGGCTCTACTCGCACTGCTTGCAATCTGTCATTCTACCTGACTTTGCCTCTAGAAATCACTCGCTTGGCCTCCTAGAAATTTTCCCGGCCTCTAGCACCTTAATCGACCTCGTCTTTGGCTAAATCAAACTAGTCCTCCAAAGCTTTTGCACTGCCTTTGCGCAACCTCACTGAGAAATAATACAACCTCCCTTTCCTTCATTGGAAATTGACTGAAATGCTCTGGAATCCTCCTCTTGCTCCCTCAATCATTGTTGCCCTAACTCGAGCTTGCTTCCTTGTTGAGTCTTTGCATAATCAATGAATGAATTGAATTGATTTTGCATGAGCAAATGAACCTCAATAAGTAATACAAAGATATTTACAGAAACAGAAACATCAAGTTTCTATTAGGAAACAGAAACAACCAGTTTCTTCTAAGAAACTGCTAAAAAGATAAAACCCTCTGAGTTTTACAAACTTATCAGGACCAAGAGGCTTAGTGAAGTTGTCGGCAGGCTGCTCCGTTGTGGGAACATATCGCAACTGAATGGATCCGTCTTCAACAAGCTGGCGAATGTAGTGACAATGAGTTTGTACATGCTTTGTTCGTTCATGAAAGAATGGATTCTTGGCAAGTTTTAGCACTCCCTGATTATCACAGAACAAGGGAGTAGGACCTATCTGGAAAACATGCATATCCGCAAGCATACGTCGAAGCCAAACTGCCTCACAAGATGCCTTCACTGCTCCCCGATACTATGCTTCTGTTGAGGAAAGAGCCACTGCCTGCTGCTTCTTACTAGTCCAGGTGACAACACCGAATCCTAGACTAAACACATACCTAGCTGTAGATTTACAGTCACCAACGGAACTGGCCCAGTCCAAATCTGTGTAATCACTGAGTATAGGATCGGAACTTCAAGTGTACAAAAGTCCATAATCAGGAGTGCCACGCACATAACGCAGCACATGCTTTGCTGCTATCCAATGATCAATCTTAGGAGCTGACATGAAGCGGGAAATGTAGCTCACTTCAAAACTGATGTCAGGGCTAGTGGCAGTAAGATAGATGAGGCTGCCCACTAATTGCCTGAATAAAGTTTCATTCACAAGGGGTGAGGATGACTGAGCTGAAAGTTTGAGCCCTGGTTCCATAGGAGTCGTGGCAGGTTTGCAATCCTGCATTTGGAATCTGTCCACAAGATTTCTGGCATACTTGGACTGAGAGAGAAAGATGTTGTTCTCAGTTTGCCAAACTTCAACCCCCAAACAGTAATGAAGAAGTCCTAAATCTATCATATCAAAAGTGTTGCACAAATCGTGTTTGATCCCATGGATCAAATGTGTTGAGCTGCCAGTAATGATAAGGTCATCCACATAGACAACCACAAACAGAATATCATCACCAGTATGCTTGATATACAGGTTTGCATCAGATGGACTCTACTGAAAACCATGATCTGTGAGGCACTGATCAATTTTCATGTACCATGCCCGAGGAGCTTGTTTCAAACCAAAGAGTGCTTTGACCAATCTACAGACTTTCTGCTCTTGACCGACAACCTTGAATCTTGGAGGCTGCGTCATGTAGACTTCTTCCTGTAAGTCACCATTCAGAAAAGCACTCTTTACATCCATCTGATGGACTTTCCAATTGAACTGAACTGTTAAGGCAAGGACAAGCCGTATGGTACTCATCTTGGTTGTAGGAGCAAAGGTCTCCTCGTAGTCAATGCCTTCCTTCTATGAGAACCCTCGAGCTACAAGGCGAGCTTTATACTTGTCTAGAGTTCCGTCTGCTTTGTATTTCACTTTATACACCCATTTGCAGCGAATGGGCTTTTTCCCTGCAGGAAGATCAGAAAGGTTCCAAGTGTGATTCTTCTGAAGACTCTGGAATTCATCTTCCATAGCTTGTTCCCACTCAGATGTACCCTTAGCCTCTGAATAGGTTTGAGGCTCAAAAATACTGTGCAGGTTAGCCATAAGAAGAAAATTTACTGTAGACTGTTGTTTGCTCTTATGTCTAGAAGTTCTACCTTCAAGGAGCTCATTATCCCGGAGATCACCAATGGTTTTAACCCACCATTTAGGCCAGAGAGTAGAGGAACCAATATCAGGAGGAGATGAAGAAGGCTCAGGAACAATAGGAGCAGCAAGGGGAGGGTTATTTTCCGGAGGAAGCTAAGGTAGTGCATCATCAAATACTGATGCTACAACATCCCTCCCATAAGGTGGACCTACCGGAAGAAGAACACTGTGAGGCTAATCCTCAGAACACTGCGCAGAAGGAGGAGACTGAAAGAATCCTCTATCTTCATCAAATACTACATCACGACTGAAGCTAAGACAACCAGAGGCTATATCTATCAACCTATAGGCCTTGTGATGATCACTGTACCCTGTCATCATGAGTGTATGGCTTTTGGAATCCAACTTAGAGCGCTTAGCAGCTGGAATCCAAACATATGCAAGTGAGCCAAATACTTTTAGGTGACTGATCTTAGGCTTACGGCCAGACCAAACCTCTTCGGGAGTCTTCCCCTTAACAGCCTGAGTAGGTGATCGGTTAAGAAGATAGACAGCAGTAAATACTGCTTCAGCCCAAAATTTGTTCGGAACATTCTTGTGTTGTAACATGGAACGAGCCATTTCAACAACCATACGGTTGCGGAGTTCCACAACACTCTTTTGTTGAGGAGTGTAGTGTGTAGTTAACTGGCGTTTGATGCCATGAGTATCACAGAAGTTGGAAAAAGCAGAAGAACAAAATATCCCCCCCCCCCCCAACCGCTCGTTATCTATCCTAAGAGTTATGATATTACAGCCAGACTCTTTTTCAACTAAGGATTTAAACTTTTGAAAGATACTAAATACATCAGATTTATATTTTAGAAAATACACCCACATCTTTCTACTGAAATCATCTACAATAAGCAAAAAATATTTGCAACCAGTAATAGAAGATGTATGCATAGGACCACAAATATCAGCATGAATTAATTGGAGTACCTTAGATGCGCGCCAAAATTATGCATCCTTGAATGAAGACCAATGTTGCTTGCCAGCTTGACAGACGCCGCATACTCCCAACTGCTGAGTCTGAATATCAAGTAACCCTGACACAAGTCCCTCCCGAGAGAGCTGAGAGATATTGCATGTTTAGATGCCCATATCGCTGATGCCATAGTGTGTTGATAGGAGAAACACGAGCTACTAGAGCTACTTCTGGAGAATCTCCAGTGTCAAGAACCCTGTATAGAGTCATAGACCATGATCCTCTAGGCCAACAACAACCGTAAGACTAGTGTCACTGTCAATAATGGAGCACTTGTGCGCACTGAACACTACATCAAGCTGAGGAGAGTTCCTCATAATCTGGCTGACAGATAGCAAATTAATTTCCATACCAGGAACATAGTACACATTCAGAAAGATGAGTGTGCGCCCACTAGACTAGATCTGAACTGTACCTTTGTCAACCACTGTGTACTCTGCACCTCCGCTAAATACCACGGAATCACTAAAAGATGAGAAGTCAATAAACTAGTCACACCTGTGAGAGAAATGGCATGATGCACCAGAGTCGATGTACCAGGCAGAAGACGGGACATGATCTAAAGACCTTTTAGCCATAAAGGCGTAAAGGCAGATTTTGTCTGCTCGAAATGTTCTGCAACATTCGTTGTCTGATGGGGCCCTCCCTGTTTCTTCTGTTCAGAAGCAATCCTCTGTCGGCAATCTTTCTTCATGTGGCCGAACTTGTGACAGTAATTACACTGCACATTTTTCTTCCTAGCAGAATCAAAAGGCTGAGAAGAACCTTGCTGCTGAAAGGACTGAGAGGACTGATATTTGGCAGCAAAAGCATTTTCTGAGGAGGCTGATGAAGCACCACTACCAAACTGTTGTTTCCAACGATCCTGTTGCATGAGTTTGGTGCATAACTCTGGAAACTTCAGATCAACATTAGTGGAGGAAATGTTGAGTGTTTCTATGAAGTGCTCATAAGATTGCGATAGACTTTTCAGAGTGATTACTACTATATCTTCTTCCTCCATGGTCCGACCAATGGCTTCCAGCTGATCTCGAATGTCTTTAATCTTGTTAAGACGTTCCTGTAAAGACATGTTCGTCCATCATGATGGAGAACAACTGATTCTTTAGAAAGAAAGATCTACTCTTGTCCGATGTCTCGTGTAATTCCTTCAAATGTTGCCAGATTTCAACAGTTGTCTTGCCGGAAGGAATCTGTGGTAGTTGATCATCAGTCACTGAGAGTTTGAGAAGCATAACAACCTCCCGATTTCGATCATCAAACTTATCTTGATCTGTACCAGGTGTACCAGGACTAAGCTCTTTGCCCAAAACAAGCTTGTCAAGACGCCTATACTCAAAAATGGTCAACATTCGTTATTTCCAAATGTTATAATTAGTGCCATTAAAGTGTTGATTGCCTTCCAACATCAGATTGGTTAGTGAGGCAAATCTGCACGCTTCCCAAGACATAGAAAACAAAAAAAAAAAACCGGTACAGATTTCAATGCTTCGATACTGGGAAAAAAATTGTTGATTTAAACCCTAAGCACAAAAAATTTGCCCTTACAAATGCGATATTTTCAGGACTGAAAACGACTTCAATATTTAAGCCTGATAAAATCCAAAAACTTTGCCCGATGCAACCAATTTCTCTCAATAATTCAAAGTTCAGGCTAAACAGTGGAATTGCAGCCCTGCAAAGCTTCAAGAATTCAAAAAAAACTTTATAATACCAAAGCCAAATAGCAGAATCTCCACAATAATCTTCAGAAAACAAAAGATTCGTCCCTACAAAAACGAATTTCTCAAAAAATGCAGAAACTCGACTGCTCTTCTGTTTCGAATTCGGAAGTTGTCAGTTGGGCGGCAGAGAAGTAGGACGTCTTAGAGATTGTTTTTGACGACCACCCTCCAGGTTGGTTATTTTAAAGTGGTACCGAATGCTCTTTCCACTTGGAATAAAAAATCCAATTTTTCCACCCACTCCACGGGAATCAAAACCAAGCAACAGCGTTTTCTTCTACGTGAAATGCAGCTCTTTTGCGTCGACTGTACAGGTAGACCCTAGCACATTCAGGCTCGAACGACAACTGCTTGGTGACCAGCGGCAGGAGTTTGACGGAGGGAGACAGCGTTTATGCCAACAATTGCACGTACCCACTCTCAGTTGCTTCCGTTGATTGTCCTGGTGATTAATTTAGTATCGCAAACGGTTATTTTATAATATCCACGAAGGCGACGACAGTAATCCCTCACAAAAACTAACTAGCGATCGTATTACAGCAATGTGATTCTCCCGTGACTCAATTCCGCAAGAGCAGATGTCGATCCAAGAGCGGATGCATACAAAGGTCAGAAAATAAGTTGTAAAAACCTTGTTCGGACCTGACAAATATTCACTGCTCCAAATATGATCTCCAACACCACCGACTTTGAATTACATCCTTGCTTGCTCAATAGGAACTCGAGTTCATGTCTAGTAATTCAGCATTCATCAACTGCACAGAGGTGTCTTTTCACCGAATGAGAATAGAGATCGCAGGATCACACACAGAGCCTGGGCTTCTTAAAACAGACCTTCAATACACACAAAATTCCATGACCATGAAAATATTTATGTCCAGAGATACTAAAATCCCAACCCCATCTGACGATCAACAACGTCGAATCAAAACAGCAGTTGCTCAATTTATTTTCGATGAATGTATCCAGAAAAAAATTATTTCGAACAGTGAAAAAATTATTTCAAAGAGCGATTTCGAAATGAAATACGAAATTTTTCCAAAGAATGAAAAAATTATTTCGAAAAATACCAAGGCTCTGATACCATAATCAATGAATGAATTGAATTGATTTTACATGAGCAAATGAAGCTCAATAAGTAATACAAAGATATTTACATAAATAGAAAAATCAAGTTTCTATTAGGAAATAGAAACAACCAGTTTCTTCTAAGAAACTGCTAAAAAGATAAAACTAGAAACAGCTAATAAGAATGAGCATTAATCACTAAATAGCATTATTCTAATATTGCATTGGATAGCTCGATCTGCCAAGGTAACTCGCTCTCCTTCTTGCTTGATGCATATATCTCCATCCCCATCGATCTACTCTAATTATCTCTTGTTTGAGCACTAACGGCCATGATTAAGTTGTTATCAACGGCTAAAGATCGTCTTAGACTCAATCCGTGTGAGACTCTAGAGCTTTCTCAATCTTTCTCAATTAATTGTTGTTAATCAATCAATTTTCCTAAGTTAGACTTGGAGACTTCTTAATTATTGATCAATTAACTTAATTGAGTTGTCTAGCTATTTTCTCCCGAAACCTTTTTTGGGTTTTGAAGATCTTGTGTTTCTTTGCCTCTCTGACATAAATCAAGACTGGAACGCTTATTTAATGCTACCAAAAACTAACACTACCCTAACCCACGAAGATATGCCCATCCTCCTGCCAAACCTCCAACCCCAAAAAGTAATGCATCAATCCCATATCAGTGATGTCAAACTCTGAAGCAAGGTCCCTCTTACAGTGCTGAATGAATCTCTCCTCTCCTATAATAAACAAGTCATCCACATACAAAACCAAAATGAATGGATCATCACCAGCCATGATGAAGTATAGGTTCGAATCTACATCACTCTTCTAGAAACCCATCTACTGCAAGTAGGCATCCATCTTCTTATACCACGCTTGACGCCTGCTTTAGACCATATAAGGCTTTCTTAAGCCTACACATATGAGACTCTCTCCCATGCACCTCAAACCCCTATGGCTACTCAATGTACACATCCTCCGATATGACCCCATTGAGAAAGGCGGTCTTCACATTCATCTGATGAATCTTCCAACCCATCTTAGTTATACTATTAAGATCATTGCTCGAATAGATGTATATCCAGCAATTGGGGCAAAGGTCTCCTCATAGTCAACTCCCTATACCTGTGAGAACCCTCATGCCACAAAACGAGCTTTGAACTTCTCCATGATGCCATCTACAACATGCTTGATCTTGTAGAGCTAACTGGAAGTCATCACTGACTTCCCCTTAGGTATCAGCACTATCTCCACACATCATTCTTCATGATGGTGGCATACTCCTCCACCATGGCATCCCTACAGATCTACTAACTAGCAAACTCGTCGTATCTAGTTGGTTCAGTCTCCACAACATATGCCACATAGCCACCCAACCTCTTTGGCAATCTACTCTCCTTCACTGAGCACTTAGGTTTCCCCACTATCATTTGTGCTTTCTTCACGGTCTCACAAAGCCATTTTAGCTCCCTCTTCCATGTAGTATCCTCCTCAACTGGTATGGAAAAATCCTCCACTGGAGCCTCTCCTCCTGATGAGGAAGCTCGTCCTATGGTCTGTGGTGAACCTATATTCTAAGATCATGTGCCTGGTGATCCTGGATTGTATGAGTTGTCACCCCATAAGTAGGTGATCCTCCTGACCTGGTGTACCACCTGAAGATCATGATATTTGCGGTGTGGCCCCCACTTAAGGAGCCTACTAATCTACCCAATCAACCTACCGAGACCTCCTCAAGGCCCTCTCCTCATCAATTCTCACATCCCACCTCAAGACAACTTTCCTTTGTGCATGGATGTATATGCAGTAGACCTTCTTGGTCTCACTGTAACCCACAAAGATACCCTTCTCCCCAATGGGCTCCAGCTTTGTCCTCTTTCCTCAGGGACGTGTGAATATGTAAGGTACCCAAAAATCCTAATGTGCCCTATTGTTGCTCAAATTGTACACAGAACTGCGACAACGCTCAAGGCAGGTGTTGTAAGTCTGATCCCTGCCCTCTCCATTTCAGTTGTCTCCTAAATGCGGGCTAAATGGGGTAGTCCCTACAAATGAGATGATGTGGGACCTATTAGGAACCAAGAAGTCAAGGAGACACAACCGAACGGCCTAGCAACTTGGTTTGAAATTAAGCGGCAAGTATGAATATTAAGCAAGATTTTATTAGTTTTCTTAAGATCATAAGGTGAAGAACAGTGCTTTTAAAATTGATTACTTGCACAATATGGATTAAACTCCAAGCTACCGAATGAACAAATGTTGCGAGATGCAAACTCTATCCTATATGAAGTGCAGGACCTAGATCTATGTGAGATGCAAGCTCTTGGTTACTTTTAATTATATTCCTACCTTTAGATGAGTCCTTCTCCTCAATTTTTTTGAAGCTAGTCTCAAAGGCAAGTTGTAAAGAGAAGTCCAAGGGAAGGAGACTAAGGCCCCATTAACAATACCTACCGTGGAGTTCTAACCACCTGAGTGCATATGTTCCTACAAGGGGTTGCCCACAAGAGAACTACAAGGTCATCATGTTAACTGTGGATGAGGGTCTAGACTTAGCAAATTGTTTGAAAAAGGTGGTCCTGTCTTCTTACAACCAAGCTTATGCTTGGAGGTATATTTTATAAATGCACTTCTACCCTAGAATGAGTATTTAAGATGTGAGTGATTGCTTCAATGAGATTATTAAATGTATCAAGTACTCCAACAAGATTAAATCTCTTGAAAACAAAATGCTTATAATTATATTTGGTGACAAGAGCAATTAGACGAAGCACTTAAAGGAAACTTCCAAGGGTTATCTCAATGAAGCAAGAGAAACAATACCAATGGAACACAATTAGCAATTTCAATTATTCAAGAGCTTATTAGAGCTTGTTAATGTGCTAGTTAATTCCTCTTATGATCAACAATTATGCACAAGAACAAATTATAACACTTTATCACTTAGATTATAGGCCAATGAAGCACAATGGATAATAACAAGCACTAATAGAGATGAGCACAAAATTAGATTGCTAACAGTGATTTTAAGAATATAATGATGACAAAATGAGATGCCAAGAATGCAAGGATGCAAAATGTAAATGAGAGAGATACTTCAATGTCAATGCAATGCTTTCCAATGATACAACAAGAATGCAATGGATGCAATGGAAGGCCATTATCAAGACACCAATACAACGTATGATATTAGAGAGTGCCTTTGCACAATATCACTGTTATAAATCAACCAACAAAAGCACAATAGCAGTCCCAAAGTTCACTTGAAAACAGTTACTTTTCCAATGATAAGTCTTTAAAAGAGATACTACTTAGACTTGTTAGGCTTATTAGAATCGAGCCTTAGGGACTGATTTCAAATCTGATCAGACTTCTTTAGCAGTGATATTAGTCCAATATTTCAATTGCAAATGAAACAAAACAGTGACAAAAATTAATCTCAAGTTATTTAGTGAAATACTTTAGGATCTTGAGTTTGATTAGATTAGTTTTAGGACTTCTTAATGATTATGTGCAACCAATTATGTCACTGCTGTAAATACTTCAGATCTGATATAAATGTTAACAGTGAAAATAGAGAAGGATAAGGGCAAGAAATGCAAACCCTTAGGCATAGTGGCCTATGCCAAGTTTGGAGATAGGAAAGGAATGCCTCTTCCAATGCATGTACTCACAAAATATTAGTTGAAACACAAAAATCAGACCCTTTAGACCACTACAACCACAAATTGTTAGCCCACACAATCATGCAAACAATAACAAGACTAGGGCTTGAAATTATGAAAACTGTTGACCCTGTAACCCTTCAAAAGGCCTGCAATACCAAATATATCAGCAATAAAATAAATTTTAGGGACAGGTCTAGCCTTCCAAAGACCGCAGCTAGGATTTGGAAACCCAATAAGGCTTGCGGCCTAGTTGAAAGAGGCTTTAGGCCTCATGGCTACGGATTTTAGCCCTCTTTAAGCTAGCAGCTAGGCCTCCAAGGGTTGAAATGATGCATCAAATGAATCCTTGGCCCTTGAAACCCTTCCTCAATGGATGATAAGCCTGCAAAACCAAGATTAGACCATAAATTGATTAAAATTCAATGAGAAACCCTTCAAAACGTTGCCCAAAAATTTCTCTAGGCCTGCAAAACAAAGAATTAGCCCTTAGAATCACTTGCAAAAAGGAATTTAGGCCCCTCTAGGGCAGCGGCCTAGTCTCCAAGGCCTAATTAGGCCTGCGCATTTCTTGTCGACGCTAAAACGAGGTTGCTGCTAGGACCTTTAGCCCTCTATCGCCTGCAGCTAGGCCAAGAATGGCCTCTAACCCTTGCAGCTAGGCCAAACTAGCCTTAAAATGCTGAGAAAATGCCCAAAAATGACTTAAACCTTGAAGATCCACCTGCAAAACCAATTTAGAAGAGAAATGCTCAAGAAAAACCCAGTTGTAGTAGAAGAGCCCTCTAAGGCTAGCGGCTTCCTCAAGGAGGTTAGACGTTGCAAAAATGAGACTTGGGTCTTGTAGTTTGGGTGCCTTTGACCCCAAATCATCCCTCCTTGGCTTAACGACTTGCTCCCTTAGGCTGGACGGCTTCCTCCAAGGCTAAAAACCCCCTCAAACCCTAGCAGTTTAGGATAGGTGAGGGCTAAGATCCTCACTCTTGATTTTCTCCATGAAGATTTGATCCTTTGGCACCTACAAGATGATAAATAGGGCCCAACACACAAGATCTAGAAATTTCTAAAATAAAACCCTAAAATTATTATTTACAAATGAGAAAAATTATATACAAGGGTTAAAAATTATTTACAATAATCTACAAGAATATATTTAGCTCTAATTAGCAAATACTTCAGTTATAGCCCAAGTATATTTTTGCAAGATAATTTAATGGAAATAATTTTAAATTTAACGTACAAACCCAAACTCTGCAAAATAGATCCGTTAGATAAGCTCAAGGTCCAAACAAAATGTGACCACCTCAAAGTCCATGAACTTGGTCTTTCCCCAAAAGCTGAATCACCTGAAAGATCTCTATACACTTCAAAAATTGATCATTAGTTTCATAGGGGTTTGATTCACACAAATAGGTTAGAGATCTAGAGATTCATGCTAGATCTATCTTCTTCTTAATGTTTACTATAGCCCAAAACCTAAAGCAAGATACTTATGCTAATAGATAGTCCAACCACTGGATTTGAAACAATAATCTTCAATACTAGCACAAAATTAGAGCATTAAACTCATTCAGCACCTACCATGAATCATTAAGTGACAGACACTTTGAATTGACACTCGAGAGTATTTTTATTAATGGAAAAATTCCAACAGAGCTTAGCTCAGTACAAAAGATTTTCAACCAAGTTTCAGTTACAATGAGGAGCTTGAAAGCCTCCTTATAAAGAAAAAATGAGAAGAAAAAACGCCTCAAACTGGAAATAACTACTAGTTGTTGGCATTATGGGATTGTTGGCATTATGGTTCTGGTATGATGTTTCAGATGTTGTACTTGATGGCAACACCCATGGCATGGCTCTCATTTTGATAAAAATAAAGAAGTACGCAG
>APFE031638777.1:981-45526 GCA_000404065.3 Pinus taeda | reverse complement strand
TGGTATTGGTATGCAAAAATAATTCAAAGTATAAATAAGAAAGATTTGGTAAATTAATTAGATAATACTGATTCCCCCCCCCTCTCAGTATTATTGTCAACACTAGTTGCGTCGATCCATGTCTTGATCTTAGAAGAAAAAATGTGAACCCTTGATTAGATGGCACAAATCTCCAAAAATTTCTACCTTGTTCACTGTGTTGGAGGGTCAAACTTTGACTTTTGGACCATGGAGGACCTCCAAATAATAGAATTTTCATTACTTGTGCAAAATAATTATTTGCTTGACCCAAAAATTCGATTTGCTACAAAAAATAATCTTTTGGGCCCAACGAATTTCTGGACTGGAAATGAAGCATTTAATTTTTTACTTGAATTGTTTTCCTTTAAAATAGCCTCAAATAATTTTTTGATGATTTTCCACTTGGAGTGTAATTAATTTTCCATTCATTTTATTTT
This sequence comes from Pinus taeda, assembly GCA_000404065.3. Taxonomy (NCBI): domain Eukaryota; kingdom Viridiplantae; phylum Streptophyta; class Pinopsida; order Pinales; family Pinaceae; genus Pinus; species Pinus taeda. The sequence continues at coordinate 45,068 of APFE031638777.1, read as the reverse complement.
TTGGATAGTTTTTTGCCAATATTAATTTTATTTTTGCCATAAATTAAAATTAAAAAGACTCAAGAGGGTATTAATTATTTTTCCACCTTCTAAGTGTATCTAAAAAACATTTTGGTTATGGTGTTCTAATTATGAGGAACCATTCACCAAAAATATTTTCAAACACACTTTTACATGAAGGGGATATTACAAATTCAACCTTTAGAAAGGGAAATACACATAGACGCAAACTATTAAGACTTCACCCAATTCTGCAACAAGACACATAATCTAGTATGAAAAATATATAAACTATATTAACACTAGGACTCACCTAAGACCTCTTCAACGAGCTCCACCCTAAGTTGCACTAAAATGGATACGGGAACAGATACAGATACAGGGTTTGAAACAGATACGGAATTTTTTTTTTAAATCAAGATATGATCAGCAAGGAAACAGCATGCATATATATATATATATATTACCATTCATCTTTTAGAACCTAGAATCTATATCTAAAAATACATAAACATCGTAATGAATTCAACATAAACAAATCATTATCATCAATTCAGCATAAACATTGTCATTATCATTAGTGATTATTATAACATTCAACATATTATCATCATCATTAGTAATGTAATAAAAAATGCTACAGTCCTTGTGCTTTTAGGATACAATACAGCAAGGAGAAGGCTGCAGCGACCCTATACGTGGTTCCTCACAGGACTGTCGTGGAGAGCGCACAGTGTGGTGGAGACTTGCCCGGATGCCGCGTGGAGAGGTCGCGCAGACTGCAAGGGATCAGCGAGTACTAGAGGTTGTTGAAAATACCAAAAATCAAACTCGCAGAGATCAGCGATTTCTGTCTCTGACATAGATATGGGGTAGATCTAACATATATATAATATATAATAATATATATATATATATATATATATAATATATAATATATATATATATATATATATAATATAATATATATATGTTTTACCTGTCAAATTTTTTTTTAATCGCCAACATGAATAATCAACTAATTGAAGCATACTTGAATGAGCATAACAAGCTCGATGGCTCCAATTATGCGAATTGGAAATTCAAGATGCAGACTTTGCTAGAAGTGTAGAGTGCTTGGACGATTGCAAACAGGATGAGCAGAAGCCAGCAGCTAGATCAACATCGATCCCAGACTGGGAGAAGCGAGAAGGTAAAGCAAGGACACTGTTGAAGATGTCAGTGAAAGACTGCATCATACCACATATCAAAGAATGTAAATCAGCAAGCGAAATCTGGGGAATTTTGAAGGATTTGTATGAGATCAAGAATACAAATCGTCTTCTGTTCCTGAAGAGCAAGATCTTATCCCCGAAGATGGAAGAAAATGAAACAGTTGCTTCCTTCATAGCGAGGATCAAAGATCTGAAGATCAAATTGGAAGACATTGGTGATACAATTGGAGATACAGATCTAGTAACCATTACCATGAATGGTGTGACCGATGACTACCAAATGTTTATCATCAGGATAAATGCGAGAGATAAAATCCCAAAGTTTGAAGAACTGATAGGAATATTGATGCAAGAAGAAGAAAGAAGATCGACTCTGAAGCCCCAGAATGTCGATCTTGCTTTGATGGCGAAAAAGAACTTCAAAGGAAAAGGAAATCCGCAACAGCAAAACGGAGGAAACTCACAGAAAAGACCAAATCAGACTCAAGGTATGCATCCGAATAGAAACAACTCTGAAATTAAATGTTTTTATTGCGGAAAACTTGGTCATATAGCTAAGGAGTGCAGGAAGACGAAATATAATGAACAACAACAAAAGCATAAATGTCATGCAAGTCATCTCGCAAATGATAATCATGAGCAGAACTTCAGATTGTTCATGGCAGACTTTGATGAGAATGTTGATGTAGACATCTGGTATGTAGATTCAGGAGCATCAACACATATGACGGGGAACAAGCAATGGTTCGAAGATTTTAAAGAAATCAACGATGGAGCACAAATCTACCTAGGTGATGATAGAAGTAATAGATCAAAGGGTGTGGAAAAATTTCTGTCATTTTACCTAATGGTACTATAAGACAAATTCATAATGTCATGTACATGCCCAGTGTAACAAAGAACTTGAATTTTGTATCCATGATTACAGATCAAGATCTCAAAGTTGAATTTTTTAAATCTAATTGTTATATTAAAGATATGTTATATGGCATGAAAACAAATGCTACAGGAATTCGAACAGGAGGTCTGTACAAATTGGATATAAGATCAGCCCCAGTTCAAGCTTTGACAGCAGCAAGTTTGACTACAGAAGAGCTGTGGCATCAGAGATTTGGTCATATCAACTACAATAATTTGATGTTATTTCAGAAAAAGGAAATGGTAAGAGATCTTATGTTAAAACAAGTGCATAATGATTGTGATTCTTGTACATTAAGAAAGATGCATAGAGAGGACTTCCCTATTCGAGTAGAGAAGAAATAGAGAGACATACTTGAATTAGTGCACACTGATCTTTGTGGACCCATGCAAACAAAGTAATTAGGAGGTGCACTGTATTTTTTACTGTTTATCAATGACTGCACAAAGTTTTCTTGGGTATATTTTTTGAGTAAGAAAAGTCACACATTTGAATACTTTAAGCAGTTTAGAAACATGATTGAAAAGCAAACAGGGAAACATATAAAAATTATCCGCTCCAATCAAGGGGGAGAATACAACAAGGATGAGCTAAGTATTGTGAAGACCATGGGATATTACAGCAATTCACAATACCCCATACTCCTCAGCAGAAAGGAGTAACGGAAAGAAAGAACAGAACATTGGTGGAATGTGCTAGGAGCATGTTGAAAGGTAAGGATCTTTCGAATGGTTTTTGGGCTGAAGCATTGAATACTGCAGTTTACTTGAAAAATAGGAGTCCTACAAGGAGTCTTGAGTTTAAAACTCCTTATGAAGCATTATATGGATTTAAACCTGTAGTAAAACATTTAAGAGTGTTTGGGTCTAAAACATTTGCCCATATTCCAAAGGAAGACAAAAGAAAACTAGATTCAAAAGCCATCAAATGTACCTTTATAGGGGTATTGTTCACAATATAAAGCTTATAGATTATTTAATCCCTCTACTCACAAGATTTTTGTTAGTAGAGATGTCATATTCCATGAGCGAGATCATGAAGAATCTGATAAGCGCAATGAAGAATGGGATATTCCATTCTTGGTGGAAGAAAGTGAAGAAATAGGAAACAACCAGGATCAACAAACAAAGGCAGAAGAAGAGAATTCAGATGCAACAGTCAAGCCAAGTCTAGCAAAGGAAACTCAGAATAGGTTAGAAGCTACACCAATGCTCAAAAGATCAGGTAGGCAGACTCAATTGCCTGCTAGATACAGGGAAAATTCTTTCATAACAAGTATGATGAATGTAGTTGAACCTTCTAGTTATAAGGAAGCAAATGAATGTAGTGAATGGAAAACAGCGATGGAATAGGAATATGAATCTATAATCAGGAACAACACTTGGGAGCTGGTTCAACTTCCTAAAGGGAAACAAACCATAGGTTGTAAACAGTTGTATAAACCAACGATTAATGCAGATGGAACCATAGATAAATTAAAAGCTAAATTGGTAGTAAAGGGGTATTCACAAAAAGAAGACATTGACTATGAAGAAACCTTTGCCCTTGTAGCTAAACTAAATACCATCATAATGTTAATTGCTTTAGCTACTAAGAAACATTGGATGATTTACCAACTAGATGTAAAGTCTGCATTTTTAAATGGAGAATTGAAAGAGGAGGTTTATCTAGAGCAACCTGAGGGATTTATCCATAAAGGGAAAGAACATTTAGTCTGTAGATTAAAGAAAGCTCTTTATGGACTAAAGCAAGCACCCAAGTCCTGGTATGAAAGATTGATTCATTTTTTCTGCAACTTGGCTACAACAGAAGTAAAAACGACCCTAATTCCTTATGAAGCATTATATGGATTTAAACCTGAAGTAAAACATTTAAGAGTGTTTGGGTCTAAAGCATTTGCCCATATTCCAAAGGAAGACAAAAGAAAACTAGATTCAAAAGCCATCAGATTTACCTTTATAGGGTATTGTTCACAGTATAAAGCTTATAGATTATTTAATCCCTCTACTCACAAGATTTTTGTTAGTAGAGATGTCATATTCCATGAGAGGGATCATGAAGAATCTGATAAGCGCAATGAGGAATGGGATATTCCGTTCTTGGTGGAAGAAAGTGAAGAAACAGGAAACAACCAGGATCAGCAGACAGAGGCAGAAGAAGAGAATTCAGATGCAGCAGTCAAGCCAAGTCCAGCAAAGGAAACTCAGAATAGGTTAGAAGCTACACCAACGCTCAGAAGATCAGGTAGGCAGACTCAGTTCCTGCTAGATACAGGGAAAATGCTTTCATAACTAGTATGATGAATGTAGTTGAGCCTTCTAGTTTTATAAGGAAGCAACTAACTGCATCTCCTTGCATTTCAGCCTGTTACTCACTGCCAAACTCGAGCTGGAATTTCCAGCATTTTGCAGACCTAAACCACCTTAGAATGTGGGCCTGGTGTTCCTAGAAACTCAGCCCGAAATTTACGCTAAACATGGAAATTTGCCTCCCTACAGATCTCGGGTTCAATTCTGTGTCTTCTCTCTGCTAGGAACTCGTGCCCTGAGGTGACTTGAAATTTCTCTCACAACTGATATGTATTTCCCTTCTAACAGCCACTGTTCTCAACTTCTCTCACAGCATACTCGCCCTCTCCAGCTCTTCTCTTCAACACTTCACATGTAGAATTATGAGCCCTATGCCTTTTTCCTTCCTTTTAGCTTCATTAGTTAGGAGAACCCTAACCCTTTTGATCAAGGGCTGACATTAGATCTCAGCCCTCTAGATCAATGGTGGAGATCATTCCCTCACTTGACCCCCTTTTGAAGTGGTCCCCCTCATTAATGACTCCCTAATCACTTTATAATTTTATATTTGTACCTTGTACTTTTTCTCCACATAAAGTCAACTTAAAAATATAAAATGACTTTAATTTAGAAAGTACATCTTACTTAATACTTCATAAAGTGACTTTATAACATGACTTATATATAACACATAAAGTCACTTGCTAAAAAGCTGTTATAAAGTGTTTTCCTAGGCAAAAAGGCAATGCACTAGGAAGTAGGAAACACGTCCTTGATACCCCTATTCTTAACACTTGATTAATTTCTAATATTAATTTCTGATGTGGGTACAAGGTCTTGTTTATCAATGCCTACATAGAGTATTATGACAATTTCATAATGTAATTAGCCTCTGCTATATTTTGTTGGACATTCATATAATATTTCTTTATTTCTACAACAAATTTTTAGAATATTATGCACATTACGAGTTATATATCTTGTAAATAGTTTCCTAGATTAAATATCTATAATTCAAATTTCAACCCATTTTTAGGTGAATAATATTTTCAGATTCACTGCTCATCTAACTGTTCATTTCAAAAAAAAAAATAAGATATGCTTGATAATTTAAATCACAAAACTTCCAACAATGCATTGGTTCACTAGCAAGCTCAACAGAGTGTCCATCCATCCACCAAGGTTTCATTCTCATAGAAATCTGCCCCACCTGCACTGCATGAGTTTCTAAGGGCTGAAGCTAGCTACGAGTCCAGAGAAATCTTGGCAGAACAGACAAACCTCTGAGCTAGCACCTAAGCTGAAGAAAATCCACTCTTTGCAGCACAGAAACTCCTTCCCTATGATCCCTTCATCCTGCCACGCATGTTTTGTGAAGGACTTCCAACAAAAAAACACAGAACAACTAAGGCAAGTTTTGTTGGCATCACAGCTGCATAATTCAGTCCATTTGTCTGCTATAGGTGTTGTTGATGCTAACAATTCCAGCTGTTTGAGCCCAGAGGATTAGCTTGAGTGGTTGAGTGTTGTAACTTGTGAATTACAAGCAAGAGCTCACAAAGTCAAGTCCTCAAGTTGGCTGCCTCTAATGTAATAATTGGGCCTCACTCAACATCCCCACTAGGGGAGATTGCCCAAACTGCAACCGATCGGTTTACCATGGGTACCATTCTCAAAATGAGGGGAAGTGCCTATAGGGTTTCAACAAAAATTTACTGGGTTAGAATCCCAATTGTTGCATCACCTAAACAAATTTCCAAACCCAGTAGGCAGCTTCGACAAAGCATCTTTTAGTTTCAACATTGGAAGATATTATGTTCGTTGATGGAGCCTCAAAGGAGAACCCCAGTGGGATCAAGGGGGTTCATCATGGACTCCAGAGGGAAAAATAAACCATCTTCGCTTGGGGACTTGGTATAATTTCTAAGTTTCTAACAACAGAGCAAAAGCTTATGCATTGTGGCAAGGACTCAAAATCATAAAAGGCACTAGTGTGCAGTAGATGATTGTAATAGGAGATTCCAAGACTATCATAAATTACTTGGTTTGTGATTCAGAGTAGGGAGACAATCCATTAGCCTCAATACTTGAGTGAATTAAGCAAGAGCCGAGCTCCTTCTCCAATATCAGATATTATCCAATCTTGCAATAAAGCAACAGTGAAGCAAACCAGTGGACTAACTTGGGCTCAACCCTAAAAGAGGGAGAGCTTATGGTTGATGAAATATTAAAGCAACAAATCATCCCTTAATTAATGAATAGTACCAAGATATCAACCCGTCACATGGCTTGCAGTCTTGGTCTCCTAAACCATCACATGGCTCGCAAACAAGGTCAATTCAACAAGCATGTGAATAGTAATGACAAGGGACAGGAGGTCCCCCTAGTTATGCATTTCACCTTGAATTTGCCTGCTTATCTCTAGTGGCATCTTAATGCTCCAATTCAAGGTGGGATAGTGGCATTGCAGCTTGATATGCATTGGGGGCATGACAAATCTTCTCACCAGGTAAGAAATTTCATTGCAGTCTGGTTGGTGTTTGGGCTTTTGCTGTTTGTTTAGAATTTCTCAGGGGAACCACCCCATTGATGTTTACTTGATCACAATATGACAGTGGAATCCAAGTCGGTGTCGACCTCAGAGACAAGGTTCATTTTCTCAGTCTGTGACTCCAGGAACTCTGCAACAATTAAGCCTCAGTTTTGGGAAGTGTTAGCAGTTCTCTAAATAGGGGTAGAGAAAATCCTCCAGAGCCTAGGAAACCAAATGTGAGGAAAGTATTGCAAGCAACACAATACACAGAGAAGAAGTTATTCAAAGCTAGTACCAGATGAATTCTCAAGAACTACAAGGGATCCGCAGAGTCCTCAAATCATGAGGAACGCACACTGCATCAGGTCTTCACTCTTTAGTGTCACTTCCAAATTCATGAAATAGAATGCAAAACTTCAACTCAGGTATCAGAGATCACAGGGTCTCTGGTAGAACTGAAGCAACAGATGGCAGTCTTGGAAGCAAAATGTAACCTTCTTCAAATTTGGCACTCAACGTGAGTAGTGGCAACTAGTCCATGGCATCAAACCCGAAACTTTCAGACAATTCATCCAAGAGAGTTAAAAGAGTATGAAACTGTGTGTTGGAAATTGGAATCACGATTGCCATTAGAGTCTTAGACCAAAACCCGCAGGCATTAGTCTCCGCTACAATTGCCAGAGTTAGAATGCATGGGAGGCGGTTAGTCCATGTCGCAAAACAAATGGGGAGAGTTGAACCCAATGTTTTGAACTCAAGACTTGTTGCTCTGATACCACTTGTCGGAATCATGATTGTTGTTCGAAAAAAACCAGCAGGCATTAGTCTCTGCTACAATCGCCAAAGTTAGGATCCACAAGGAGCAGTTAGTCCATGTCGTGAAACACACGGGGAGCGTTGAACCCAATGTCCAACAATCTCCCCCCCCCCCGGCATGAGCCAGATGAGTTTCGAACTCAAGATCTGTTGCTCTGATACCACTTGTTGGAATCACGATTGCCGTTAAACCAAAATCCACAAGGATTAGTCTCCACTACAATCACCGAAGTTAGGATCCATGAGAAGCGGTTAGCTCATGTCATGGAACACACCGGGAGCGTTGAACCCAATGTCCAACACTGTGCACCAGCTTCATGAGGAAACGGAAATCTTGAACCAAGACCCTGAACCAAAGAGTACATGTTTGCATGATGCAACTCGCCACTATGCTCTTTGTTAATTTCAATATTTTCCAGGACTACTAGAATATTAGGCATATATTATAGCATATATAGCATCAATGGATACTGCATAGTTTTGTATAATGACAAAATATCTGTTTTGGGCTTGCAATAGAACTCATTTTGGTCTGTGTTTAGATATTTTGAAACGCTGTGGAGCAATACAGTGATGTATCTTCTGCTCCAGCTTCTACTGTAGTTTTCATCTGTACAATTTACCCAGTTATTGTTTAGAAAAACATGCTAATAATCATAAAATGCTTCTTCTAAAGCAAATGGAATATCAAAATGAGCCACACTTTCAAATTGTTAATAGCAACACTGGAGAAAAAATATGATGGGGATGATAGAATAATCATAATTTCCCCAAATAAAAGAGAATTGCCATTACCATTAGTAGAACAAAGGCAAACCGTCAACCCTGTTTTCAACACTTGAACAATAGTAACATGGATACTGAAAACTTTTGCTTTCATTCTTTTGGATACAGCAGAGAAATTTAAATAATATACTGAGGTAACCAAAAATTGTTAATGGGAGTGAAAAACAAATCAGCAATGTAATGCACAGCCAACGATGGAACAGTCTATGCATCTCCAAATAAATTTATTTCTAAGATAATATATTTATTGTCTTAGAGAAGAGAAAAGATCTCACCAAACTATTTTATTACAATAAAGACAACAAAAAAGGTTGACTACTATTGGCATTTACATTGTAAATGGAAAATGATATATTATAATGAACATGAGAAAGAGGCAGACATTGTAGTGCGAATACTCACCTTCGGTACCAAGAAAACTCCACAGCCATACAAGAATGGTCCAAACTGTTCATAAGAATCCATGATTACAGCAATGTAGTTAAATCGTGAAATGCCAGGCTCGCCCAACATCATTCTTGTCCTTCGGCCAGGAACAAGTTGTTTCATGTCACCTTTAGCACCAATTTGTAGTTCCTCAAATGAGTATAATATGTCTTCACCATCAGTATGTTGACTACGCAGTTTGTTCTCCTTAGCAATGGTATCTAACAAGCCTTGAACCTGAATTAACAAAAATGGCAGTTGAGCTCACTTTCTTTTCTGTACAGTATTTTTATTTACAATTAACTCTACAGGTGTCATCTCCCACTCTATGATGATAAAAACAATCACTGTCATTCCATGAAAACATTTAACACTTCAAACAAAGCTATACATCAATAATAAGTTATAACAAAAAGCAATCCACCTAACAATTTCCCAATTATCTTTGGAATCAATTAAAGATGCCTGATCTTCAACAAATTGTTAGAAAAAATATTAAGAACCTAGGAAGCAACTGTCATGTCCAAAACACTAAAGAGTTATTTCTTATTTCACAAAATCTGTCAAATTTAATCTGCGTATTTCCTAAAATTCCTACCTGCAATTTATTGTATGTGAGAGAGGTAGAATCAAAAGACGTTGCAACTGAATGCAATGAACTTGAATTTTCTTTCACTGCAGCTATTATGAAAGGATGATAACTTGATACAGAAGTAGATTGCTGCGGCATGGCATGAACACTGACTTGCCATCCAAACCTCAACTTGGAGAACAGCAATTCTGGAAAAGCCAAATTATAATTCAAAAATGCATGTCATGTCATCGATTTGGGATGTGATCCAGTACAGTGATGATTACATTGTCTATTAGGATAAAAACCATCTGTGAATAAAAAGGCACCCTCGAAGAAGTTATGGAAAATACAAGCATTATAAACAATAGAAGTGTCTGGGGCAAAAGAAATACCAGCCAAAATGTATATAAATAAATAAATACTTAATAGTAATCAACATATTTCATAATGCAGTATAATTTAAGGGGCAGTAGTGGAACACACCTATAACATGTGTCTGGACTAAGCTGATGCATATGTATTTTCCTCCACTTCTAAGAACTCGCTTTACCTAACATTTCTCATAATTGTCACATCAAAAATGTCAGCTCTATTTAGATATTTAATGCATCTTTTTCTGAATTGATAATAAGTATGTTGAGTATAAAACCTAAGTGCAAGAATAACAGCTCTCAAAAAACATGCAATGAAGCAAAACATCTAAAGGATTAATACGGACCTCCGAGAGGAATTGAAGTCCCAATGTAGGACCCAACTCTGGTTCCATTAATGCATCCAAGCCTCCCTTATCGATAACAACATCAAAAGCCCCATCTGAGAACTGAAAAAAATGTTTTCAGCCAATTATCTCGTCATCAAATTCATAGTCAGCATTACAAATAAGCATTTCAAACCAACAACTACAATTTAAACAATTAACTATAAACTGCAACAGTTTGTCATGAATGCTAAGTAGTACTATGTTGCTTTTGTAATGTTTAAACTCTAGATAATCTTAATTTGGGAAACATTTTTCTCACAAATAAATAGACACTTTTAGAACCTAGCTTTAGGACTAGCAATGTTTTGCATATGGGGAAGAACTAGAGCAAAATAAAAAGCATGTATTTTCTAAGCAAAATAATAAAGTGCATTCATTTCATGAATCATCTAGTATCAACAACTCCACTACTGTGACAGATGTTCATATTTCACAATTCCCAAAGACATTAAACAACTCCACCTTCAAAATGCAATGTTATAAATATTCCTTCTAGGCATATAAAATAGTCAAATTTTCACTAAACATTTCGTTTGAAAAATAAGCATTGCTGTTCATTAGAAAGAAGTCATCATTTTCATCTAGTATCAACAAGTCCACTACAGTGAAATGTTCATATTTCACAATTTCCAAAGACATTAAACAACTCCACCTTCAAAATGCAATGTTATAAATATTCCTTTTGGGCATATATACTAGTCAAATTTTCACTAAACATTTCGTTTGAAAAATAAGCATTGCTGTTCATTAGAAAGAGGTCATCATTGCATCTCATAATCAAGACCATAATTTACTAGTTGCAGAAAATTGCGTGGAAAGCAATCCTGACAACGGTTCTAATCTCAAGGATCTCAGATTTTCAAGATATGCCATATATCATCATCTCTCTCGTCTAAAGGAGAAGGTCACTACAATTTAGATGATTCTCCAATATCTTGCAAAGGCTATGTTACTACAAAATTTAGCACCCTACTGCAAAGCCTAAATTGAGAGTAACCACTATCACCTCAGCAACTACTCACCTCGTTTTTGTGGTTAGATACAATCCACCACAAGGGAAGCTTCCCTAGTATATCTTAGGGATCAAGTAACCAAAGTAAATTTAGGCTAAATGCACCATAAGGGTTTGAAAACACGATTCACCCAAGCACACATAGGCAATGATAAGGGTTTGGGTGATTTAATGTAGGATTTCAAGAGAGCAAGTTCAAAGGTCCCTATGGTTAAATCTAGAGGGCTTTGTTTGATCAAATGAGATTCAAATAAGTTCCCAAACACATGCAATCAAAAAATTATACTTTGTTGTTATAAACTAGGGTTTCAATCAGCAATTTACAGCATGCAAATAGTTTATAAGAGCAATAAGAAAATAGCCCCAGTATCTATGATAAACAAGTGAAAAATTAGGGTTAACTAATGATTAAACAAGGGGATAAATTACAACAGTTTTCTGTCGTGGAAAACACATATAACAGAAACATAAATCCTAGATGTCAGCCCTAATTTATGGCTGAAAATGCATGTAAACTGATATTTTTACTTTTCCAAATGAATGCATCCAAATCCTGACCCTATGACAAAAATATCTAAGGCAAGTAATGTTGAAAATGAATGATTTTGTTGTAACCTAACCCTAATTTACCTATAAAACATAAGATAAAAATATTTAGGGTTTTTAAAGGGGTTAGCACAAGAGATAAGACTAGTGTCTCTCTCAATCAAGGGCTAATGGAGTCAAGGAGTAAAAATCTATGGAAGAAAAGAGATGGATGTCGATTCAAAGAGAATGAGGAAGACAAACATGTGTTCCTCACATCTTTAACCCTAGAGTCCTTCTATCCTATTTGGATATTCAAAGGGAGGAAGCTATACATAGGTTCCTCAAGAAAAACTTCATGAAAGACTTGTGCATGGAGAATTTAGAGCCATAAAACATCAACAAGCCTTGGTGAAAATTTCATCAAACCCTAATTCATCAACAAGTACAAGATGGAAGAAATCAATAATCATCCAAGAGAGAGAACCATCCAACCAACATCCTCTAACAAAAATTCACTACCAAAATGCTCTGTAGCACACAAGAGATAAGAGACAAGTAGCTAGTGCAAGTTGATCTCCAACTATGACAACAAACCAAGAGAAATCAACTTCCCTCTATTTATATGACAGCAACCATGTCGAATTTTCCTAATTTAGCCTAAAGCCCTAAAATAATAATAAATTATGATGACAAGTTGGATAGGTCACAAGTTGACCCCAAAGATAGTTAAACCAATGACAAGACATAAAATTATGCCTCAATTGATCCACATGTGAGCAAAATTCCCTCCAAGGGTGACATTATCCTCCAAAACGTTTGTCTTTCAATCAAAAGTGCAATGATGAGCTCCAAGAGGTGCATTTCATCCCAAAAGTCATATCTCATTGTCAATGGATGTCCAATCATCATGCAAGGCTCCCTCAACCAAGCGTCATCCACAAATGTGCTCACATCATCCATAAAAGCATCAAGAAGGGGACATCATAGTGCTAGGGCATGACATCATCACGGAAAATAGTGTACCGCCACCTCCAAAGGATTCCCATGTTGTCATCATCATGGAAAATAGTGTACCACCACCTCCAAAGGATTCCCATGCTGTCATCATCATCAAATATCCTCAAAAACAGGGAAATGTCCATCAAGTAGGCATAATGCTAGCTAGGGGGCATCCTATCATCTCTAGGGTACATTTGCTCTCAAGGCAACGTCCTAGCTCTAGAGGGCAGCCTTCAAGGTCTTGGAGGTAGCTGAGGGTGTCATCAATTATGTTAAGGCATCCCAATGTCAATGCTCTTCAATAAGTTCTCAACTTCCCCAAGCAAAATGCTTACGTCATCATAAAGTGGTTTTGGAGGTCCTCAATAAACTGCTTGAGAAGCATCATCATGCAATCCCTTAAAGAATAGTATCGGTACTTGGGAGCAACATATACACACATACTTGTAGAATCAAGTAAGATCAAACATTATGGGTGCAAGAACCATAAGAGTATCAGAGTGGTCCATATTTAAAGTTAAGGCATCAAAGTACTTCATAAAAGCATCATCTTCCTAGCTTATGATTTATAAAGAAGCTACCATATGTATGTATGGGAGAGTTATAATAAGGCTCTATTAGGTGTTGCCAGCCCTAAGGGGAGAAATAGTTCCTAGGTTGACCCTTTCAAAAGATAGGTGTGAAAGGTGTTACCTTTTGGGATTTACTTATGAGTGGAGTCATAGTCTTGTGCTAGGTCATATCACACTATTTGTCCACGAGCGGCTTATAATATTTCTCATATCATTTTTATCCTAAGTACTTTTGGCATCTCTCCTTATAACACATTGCAACCAGTTGGACATATCAAGGGGTGACATTTGGAAGGCAATGACTAGACATAGATGACTGGGCAATGGTTTAGCATTTGGACTAGGCAATGAGATCTACATTATGCATAAGCTAATCAAGGTTTCGTGGCTCTTTCTACTTCATATACAAGCAATATAAGGAGACAATTTATTTACAAAGCATTATGAATTCCCTCCCATAATGCATGTGGGATGAGTAGGGTAAGGTTATTAATCAAAAGGTCCAGAATTATGTGGAGTAAATCATTGATCATTGAGTCACTTCGTGCAAATCGACGATGGTTGAGTCATGAACTTCTGAAGGTCATAACTTGAGTTCCCGATGTCTGATTTCAACAAATGAGAGCTCGTTGGAAAGATGGAAGAATGAACAACACGTTGGAAGTGGTGCCCGTGGCTAAAATTTCATTTAGCATGCCCAAATTTAAAGCACAATCATGACTACTTCAAGCTTAATATAAGTTTATTTTTTGGAAAATAATTTATTAAAAGGAATTCCTAAACTTCTAAAGTTCCACCCAATTTTGAGGATGAAGATATAATTTCACATTTACCAAAGGAATTTAATCTTTACACAAATGGGCATAAAACCTAACCATAAAGTGGTTCAAAGAATGTAAAGAGAAGACTATAAAGTAGATGCAAAGCACACTGAAAGCAACTCGTATCTTTTACCTCCTAAGCTTTTAATGATGGAGTTTTCCTCTTTTGGGATTTTGCTTAAGGCAATCTTTGCCTTTCGAAGAGTTTTGTGACTTAGCCAGTTTGACTTTCCCCTTCATCTTTTCTTCTCATATTTCTTTCTAGTAGGTTATTCTATGTATACTAAGCAACTAGATTAATCTAGGTTTGATTGGGTTTTCTCCATTATTTTGAAAACTTGCATGACATCTCTGATCCAAGGGAATAAAATCCCTAGCTTGTAAAGAGAAAATGCAATTTAATTACGGTTTATATAATAGTCTCAAACATTGTTAAACTTGTCACACTAAGATTTTATTGAAAGAACTATTTAAGTGTTATCTTGCATATATGAATTACTATGATGATGTATCAATCGTTCGTGTGTACATTGTCCTTCTACAATTTTATAGTTGTTCTCTATTTCATTTGAAAGCAATTCCCTTTCTTTCTTCCCACTCTTCTTTGATCATCAACTTTTTGAATTGTCTTATATATTTGTAAAGTTGAATCCTGACTGTAGTTTTTGTCATTCTTACAAATAACTCTTCTTATTTGTGTTGGAAATTGTAACTAGGTTTGGTCTTCATAATGATCTTTCTAATCATGACATTGTATATTTTGTATATAAAGAAAGAAAGAAAAAAATTATTTATTTAAAGCATGGGTTTCATGCTCTAGTTTAGGTCAAAAGCATGTTCTTCACGCTTCTAGGTCTTTCCAGATCTTTCTTGGTCAAAGAAGAATTTGTAATGTACTATAGTCCCATTTGGACTCGTTGTAACAAGGAAAAATATTTATTGAGTCAAGAAAAGCCATTTACTCCTCAAAAACCAAGTCGGATCAGTCATGGTGTAGTCAGCCTAAAGGAGGGCTATTCGACTCAATAAGAAGGTTATAAATAGAAGGAGCTTGACTTATTTGTAACACAGTCTCATCTCAAGTTCGATCTACAATAACGAAGGATGAGAAAGTGTTATAAGATGAAGAAAAGAAGAAGTCAAAGTTTTTTTTGTTGAGAAATCAATGCTTGTAGATATTAGTGTTTGATTCTTCTTTTCTTGATAATTACTTGTGATTTATGTTGCCTTCTTTTACTTCACACAAGATATAGACACTCAGCCAGGGAAAAACCCCTATTCAGGGGAAAACCCAGTCCAACTCTTCCACTAGTAGATTTAAACCCCCACAACCACATGATCATTCAAAAACCAATCAAAGGTCATCACAAAATGGCAACACATATGAAGGTCAAAAAGATCATTACAAACAGTTAAAAGAGTCAAAATCTAGAAGCAATCGAAGAAGGAAGGAAACAAATAGGCCATAGGAGGGCAAGCAAAAGAGATGGCTTTTGAAATTGAAAGCTTGGTAAGAAGGGCACAACTATTGAAAATAGTAGCAAACAAGGTCCTTCTTTGACTTGTGCCATAGACAAAGAGACCATGAAGAAGATTTCCTTAGCATGCAAGAGTTCCTAAAAGTTAAGACAAGTTCCTAATGACGAATTCCTAAAAATTAGGGCGAGTTCCTAGAAGTTAGGATTGTTCATGAAGCAATTTCACTGATATGCAAGAGTGGAAGGATCAGTGGTTGTCTTCTAGTGCAAGTTATTTTTGGGAAAAGACAAACAAGTGAGCCTCAAGTTCTAAACTGAGGCAAGACAAGTTGCATGAGTTAGTTAACTCGTCAATCACTAGTTTGAGTTCCAAAAATAAGATTTGCCAAATTTAGCCTATTCGAAAAGCTTATAAAGAGGATTGTTGGAAATGTAACTAGTTTCGTTCTTCATAATTATTGTTATACTCATTTCAATGAGTATCATATGTAGCAAACAAAAGAAGAAAAGAAAAGTTATTATTAAAAGAATGGGTTTCATGCTTCTTATTGATGGCCTTCTAGGTAAAAGCATGTTCTTCATACTTCTAAGGTTTGTTAGGTCATAGGATTTATTGTCTTGAATCAAGAGAGTCAACATCATGTTTATAAGACCCTTCCAAGCAAAATGCATCTTGAAAAAAAAATTAAGTCTAGAAGGTCTTGGAAACCTCAAAAGTACAAGTTGGCCTAAAGGAGGGAATTTGACCCCTTGGAAACACTATATAAAGAAGCAAGTTCGACCTCATTTGGCACTCACTCACAAGTTCGATCTCTAAAAGGAAAGTGAATCTAAGGCTAGAGGAAGCAAGGAAGGAAGAGCGAAAGTCTAAAAGGAAAGAGGAATCCAAGAAGTCAAAGAAAAACTTGTTTTTGGGCTCTATCTCTCTCACACGTGCGAAACTAGGGGTTTTGTAGCTACAAAGAAGGTCGAAATTACAGGTCTAAATTGCAGGAAGCTAAAGTTGCAGGAATGAGTTGCTAGAAAAGTGAGTATCTTGTTTTGCCTCCGTTGACCTTGAGAGATATTGTCTTGCTCAAAAGATCTCTTGAAGAGCTATCTTGTTTCTAGATTAGGGTGTTTGCAACAACTACAAGGCTGAAGTTTCAAGACAAAGTTGTAGGGTTGAAGTTGGAAGTTTATTGAAGCAATCCTATTGGAAGGATTTCTTGAAGGGTTGACATAGTACTTGAAGGAGGACTTCGTCTAGGGTTTGGGTCTTGATTATTTCATTTGAAGCAAATTCTATAATGAGAGAAGAGTCTTATGGGTTTTCCCCTTGGAAGGATTTTTCCTTGGCTTGGAGCCTAATATCTGTGTCCATTGTCTTTATTATTTTGCTCTTGATAGTTGTTTGACAGAGAAGATCTAATAAAAGAAACATAGGAAGTTAAATAGAGTTCACAAACAAGAATTAAAGATAAGGAAAATTGAAAGTAATAAGTTGCCAAGCGCATTTTCCAACATGGTATCAAAGCTAAGGTGAATAAGAAGGCAGCTGGAAGGATCATCTTGTGGACACAAGAAGGGTTTGCTAAGGGGAATCACTTGCAGAAGACTACATCAAGCCCTCATCAAAGAGGAAAGCCTGAAGAGGAAAGATTACAAGAAGGTTGTTGATCTCTCATGGAAGAAGATTTGTTCAAAGACTCATTGGAAGACATCTTTGAAGGAAGCATCAAAGGATCTTGTTGTCATTCATCGCTTTTTGAAGCTATTGTTGAAGGTATCCAAGAAGGCATCTTTCTAGGACATCATTGAAGTCTCTTTGAAGATCTTGAAAGCCTCGAGATAGTTGGAAACTTCATCAAAGAAAGGATGACTCTTGATTGACAAAGTAAGTATTATATTGTCTCTCTATGTCTGAATCGAGATAGTTGGAGACTTCATCAAAAAAAGGAAGACTCTTGATTGACAAAGTAAGTATCATATTGCCACTATATGTCTGAATCCACGGGTCATATGGGTTCTTTCTGCAAGAAAAGCAATAAGCTCATTGGCTCAACAAATTTCCTAGCATGGAAGAAAAGGATTGATCTAGCAGTTACAGAACATAATGTAATGGAATCTGTTATTGGTGAAATTATTGAACCTAGCAAAGAAAAAATTCAAGAACTTGCAAAATACAAGAAAGGGGAACCAAGGGCATAAAGGATCATTGTTGAATCCATTAAGGATCCTCTTGCTCCACTTGTTGCAAATGTGAAGACTTCTAAGGCTATGTATGACAAGCTAGTAAACTTGTACTCTATAAGTACATCAGTACAAAAGATGTCTTTGAGAAATAAACTATATAAAATGAAGAATTGAAGAATGAGGATATGGCATGCTTTCTAATGAAGATCTCTCAATTAAGATATCAGTTGCAAGGGCTTGGGAATCAATTTCTAATTTTGCAATGACCATTTGGTACTAAATGCCTTGCCACCAGAATGGAGCAGTTTTGCAACAAGCATTTACTCTAAGAAAGATTCAACTCCTTTTGATGAGTTGTGGGCTCAATGGATCTTGGAACAAACTAGGATCAAGGCAAAAGATGATATCGAATCAGATGAATAGTCTCAAGCCTTCATTTCCAGAACAAAGAAGTTGAAGGGGGGAAGTTTGGAAAGTCCAAGAAGAAGCTAGATATGTCCAAGGTTCAATGCTTTAAATACAATGAGTATGGACACTTCAAGAGGGATTGTCCAAACAAGCAAAACAACAAAAGAAAGGAAAGAAGTGACGCTCACATAGGTGAAGAAATGGGAGAACCTGAGAAGCCAAAGAAAGAAGATGTCAAAGATCTTCACTATTGAAGAAGGCATCCTCTTCGTCAAGTTCTTTGCGAAGTTGGCATTTTCTTTTATTAGATAGCATGGATTGTTGTTTACTCTAGAAGAGTCTTGATTTTGTGTGGCATCATAAATAGAAGCATCTGATAGTAGCATATTTAGACTCTACTCGATTGAGTTGCTTTGCAGGAATCATCTAGCCTTTGAAGTTGGGCCATTTTGCATACTATTGTTCATCCAAGCATTCTCTAATATCATGTTAGAGTCATTCTGCTAAGATGGATCATCATGATCTTGTAAGAACCATCATTTTGGAAGGTTATTGGCAGAAGCATTATGGCAAAGTTAGAATACATTCCATATTGTATGGAAACAATACTCTTAAAGGATGAAGGGATTCAATTTTTCAAGTTGCAGAGTCATTATAGGGCATATAGCTAGATGATTGAATGAAAGCATAGAAATGCATATTTGAAGTAACTCTTGGGTAGGAATCACAGATACATAATCCTATAAATGAAGTTGGTCATAAAATATGCTTAGTGAATTTTCACGTGGTTATATGATGATTAAAAGAAAAATTTGATTCACTCTAAGGGTTGAGACTTTCTCACTAGATTATATAGAATAGTGATTAACATCCAGTATAGTCTCCAGAAGAAAATTGTAAATTGGTAATCAAGCTCGATCCTTGGGCACCCTAATGCATGAAGGAAGATTTATGTGGAAATGGACCATGATGATGTTGATGCTTGGATGAGAAGGTCATCATGATGAGGTAAGTCTAATATTAACAATTGTTGTCGGTTATCTAGTTAACATAATGTTTTGCTACCTGAAAGGATATTGCATGAATATATGAAGAATATTGAAGCAAGCTAAACATATGATACCTGGCAATTATGAAGTCAAGATGTTTTCATCTTGGTATTGGAAGGTAGCAGCGTAAGATAACCTGAAGGTCAAGATCGTACAACAACCAGAGATCACTTTCATAAGAAAGGTATGATTAGCTGGAAGTTCGGTAAGGCTCAATATAATGCCTTCATTGTTGATGACGAGATGAAAGTGATGGCCTCGAACTTGTCACAAGATTAAAGGAAGAAGATGACTCCATGAGACCCAAGAAAGAAAAAACTTGATATAATGAGATGCAAAAGAAAGAGGGAGCCATGCAACTTTCTCCATAAATAACAAGTGGTTGATACTCTTATGGAAACTATCTAGAGAGCTTGTGGTTATGACTTGCTAATTTAAGAAAGTCAAGAATCTCCTCTAGTGTTGAGAGGGAGTAAAGGAGTCTCCTTGAATAGGAGCAAGGATCTATTCTCTGAACAAAAGGGGAATAGGGATAACCTCTCTGGTTGAGAGGGAGTGATGTTGGACATCACATGTGCATTCTCTTATTCATATGTCATGCACTAGACCAAGACTAACAATCTTAAGTCTACGTGAAGGCCATGAAGAAAGAATGGTGGAAGATTGGATAAGCATTTGTGATTTCCTTGAGGATGGACAATCCAAGAAAGGAAAGGTATTGACACTCTTTGAGGATAAGATAGGTATCCAAGATAAGAGTGGTCGAAGAGGACCGATATTCTTTGAGGATTAAGGGTTAAAAATCCAAGATAAGAATAGTCCTAAAAGGAGATACCTTGTGAACATCCGCATGGGGTGTGTGACTTGTAAAGGTAGTGCGGTATCACACATAAAGCCTCCCATCATAATGCTCTTGAATGAAGATGAGCTTATCTAGTTAGGCATCAAGGATAGCGTTGGTCATAATATTGATGCTTATAGTTTGCTTATCAATTCGACTCTTCTTATGAGAACTCTTCAGTTTGAGAATGATGTTGCAGTGGTTGTACAATTATAAATACCTCTCTAGTTAAGAGGGAATATTGGAAATGTAACTAGTTTTGGTCTTCATAATTGTTGTTATACTCATTTCAATATGTATCTTATGTAACAAATAAAAGAAGAAAAGAAAAGTTATTATTAAAAGCATGGGTTTCATGCTTCGTATTGATGGTCTTCTAGGTAAAACCATGTTCTTCATGCTTCTAGGGTTTGTTAGGTCATTGATTTATTGTCTTGAGTCAAGAAATTCAATCATGTTTATAAGACCCTTCTGGGCAAAATGTATCTTGAAAAAGAATTTTAAGTCTAAAAAGTCCTGGAAACCTCAAAAGTACAAGTCAACCCTCACCGCTTCAAGTCGACCTAAAGGGACCCCTTGGAAAGGCTATATATAGAAGCAGAATCGACCTCATTTGGCACTCACTTACTCACAAGTTTGATCTAAGGCTAGAGGAAGCAAGGAAGGAAGAGTGAAGATCTAGAAGGCGAGAGGAATCCAAGAAGTCAAAGAAAAACTTGTTTTTTAAGCTCTCTCTCACACATGCAAAAACTAGGGTTTTTGCAGCTACAAAGAAAGTCCAAATTGCAGGAAGATGAAGTCGCAAGAATAAGTTGTTAGAAAAGCGGGTATCTTGTTTTGACTTCGTTAACCTTGAGAGATATTGTCTTGCTCAAAGGAAGATCTCTTAAAGAACTATCTTGTTTCTGGATTAGGGTTTCTGCAACAACTTCAAGGTCGAAATTACTTGACAAAGCTGTTGGACGAAGTTGGAAGTTGATTGAAGCAATCCTATTGGAAGGTCTTCTTGAAGGGCTGACTTGGTACTTGGAGGAGGACTTAGTCTAGGGTTTGTGTCTTGATTGTCTAATTTGAAGCAAATTCTATAAGAAGAGAAGAGTTTTATGGGTTTTTCCCCTTGGAAGGGTTTTGCCCTAGCTTGGAACCTAATATATGCATCCACTGGCTTTATTGTTTTGCTCTTGACAGTTGTTTGATGAAGAAGATCTAATAAAATAAACATAAGAAGATAAATAAAGTTCACAAGCAATTATTAATGATACGGAAAATCGAAAGTAATAAGCTACCATACTACATTTTCCAACAAGGACGAAGGCACAAAATTATTCAATTGTTTTGTGAGCACGAGTTGGTGAGACAAGGCAATAGAGAGCACGAGTTTGTGCAAGAGCTTGTGGTGGAAAGAGCAAATTAATAGAGGAGAATTCCTTGAAGAATGCATTAGAATTTAGGAGTAATTCCTAAACAATAGGAGCCTCTATTACGCTAAGATTTAAGAGAAATCAACACAAGGAAACAGGAGTTTAGCCAGGAAAGGAAAGGAAGAAGCAGGATCAACATTCTCGTAAGGTGTTTCGAGCTAAGGACTAGCAAGGAGAATAAATTGTTTTCTCTATTGAAACAAGACTGTGTTGTAAGAGATCTATTGCTCTAAATTTCTATCAATGAAATTCTCAATCAAGCAAAAAGTTTTCCCAGTTGGGTTCCTAGAAAAATTGTGTTTTTGATATTGTGTGATTGTGTTTATTTTTGTTCCTATTCCACTGCAAATTAAGTAGAAAATATTTTGTGTCTTGGGTTACAAGTTAGTTTCAGATTTGTTCATTCAAGTAAACCAGAATTTTCGTGGAATTTCTACATGGTATCAAAGTGGTGAAAGACATGTAAATTAAGATTGAGTTAGGAGATAATGGTCAGTATGCAGCCAAAGTTGGTACTGTTAGTTTCTAGAGGGATTCAGGTAATCCTCTTCATCTCAGAGATGTTCTCTATGTTCTAAGATTGAAGCAAAATCTTGTTTCGATAGCTACCCTTGCGGACAAGGGCTATGATGTCATCTTCAGCAAAGGTAAGGCTTACCTCCAACACTTAGCTTCTGGTTGTAAGAAGAAGATAGGTGTGAAGGTGAAGAATCTCTACAAGTTGTAGGTAGAGACAGGTGCAACCTTGAGCAGCAAGGCAAGGAGAGCTCAGAGGAGAGAAGTGGCAGTTTAGCGAGAGCAGGATAGAGCTCTCAAGATGAAGCTTCAACCAATATCTCGGTTTGAATCTAAGCTAGTTGGCAGCTGGGCTGACCAATAGGATAATGAGGAGCATAACCCAGGGCAAGTGGAGGCAGACCCACAGCTAGAGACTCATAGTATTGGGAAAGTCCAAGCCAAGTGGGCAAAGGATTTGGTTAAGGGAGATCAAGAAAGAGTGGGATCTTCCAATATCACCTTCAGCCATAGAAGCAACCATAGAGGTACACAAGGTACATGGCACTTATGACTAAAGTGATGGACTCGCAAAACATGGTGGGAAAGAACAGGTCTTCACATTAGATTTTGCAGAAGAAAACAGGGAAGTCTTCTAGTTCAGAGGGAGCAGTTGCAGCAGCAGAGAACGTGGTAGTATTGGAGACAGATCCAGGTGGACGAGGTTCTTCCAGAAGCACCTTCCTCACTAACATGAAGTGTTGAAAATAGTAGCAAGAAAGGCACTTCTTTGACTTGTGCCTTAGTCAAAGAGACCAAGAAGCAATTTTCCCTAGCATGCACGAGTTCCTAAAAGTGAGGACAAGTTCCTAAAATTAGGTCGAGTTCCTAGAAGCTAGGACAATTTATGAAGCAATTCGACTGATATGCAAGAGTGGAAGGCTCAGTTATTGTCTTCTAGTGCGAGTTATTTTTGGGAAAAGACAAACAAGTGAGCCTCAAGTTCTAAATTGAGGCAAGATGAGTTGCATCAGTTAGTTAACTCATCAATCACTAAAATTTGCCAAATTTAGCCTATTCGAAGAGCATATAAGGAAAACGAAGGTACAAAATTATTCAATTGTTTTGAGAGCACAAGTTGGTGAGACAAGGCAATAGAGAGCACGAGTTTTTGCAGGAGCTTGTGGCAGGAAAGGCAGATTGATAGAGGAGAATTCCTCGAGGAACGCGATAGAATTTAGGAGTATTTCCTAAATAATAGGAGCCTCTATTACACTAAGATTTAGGAGAAATCAACGCAAGGAAATAGGAGCTCAGCCAGGCAAGGAAAGGAAGAAGCAGGATCAGCATTCTTGCAAGGTGTTTCAAGCTAAGGACTAGCAGGGAGAATAAGTCGTTTTCTCTATTGAAAAAGGATTGTGTTGTAAGAGATCTATTGTTCTAAATTTCTATCAATGGAGTTTTCAATCAAGCAAAGGGTTTTCCCAATTGGGTTCCCTAGAAAAATTGTGTTTTTGATAATGTGCGATTATGGTTATTTATGTTCCTATTCCACTGCAAATTAACCAAAGAAAATTGTGTCTTGGGTTTACAAGTTAGTTTTAGATTTGTTCATTCAAGCAGATCAGAAATTTTGTGGAATTTCTACAACAGCAGCGGAAGCACTAAGGACACATATGAAAATATATGCTCCTAGGTAAAGCAGGTGAAGAGAACTTTGAGCTTGTCCATGGAGAGATCTAAAACAATAATCTACAGGACACATACTAGGGGTAAAATTGCACAATCTCTATTAAAGAGTGTAAAACTCCCATTTGTAATAATTCATGAGAATAAAAAGAGCTAAACAAAGCCATTTCTTGTTAGTTTTCCCATTTAGGTTTCCCAAATAAAATATGTTAGAAACACTGAGAGGGGGAGTGAATCAGTATTTCATCCAATTGTTAATTTTGTCAGTTTAAAACTTTTACAAATATGAAGCATAAACCATGCCAAGACACAAAAATTAAAAGTGAAAAATCACTTGTATAATTTTAGCTCAGATTACAATGATGAGTACAACAATCCTCCTTTACAAATTCAGGCTCCAACCTGTCAAATAAGGACACTGATCCTTTTGTTCAAACCAAGGTACCAACCTCGTAATAGAGTGAGGACACCAATCCTCCTGAACAAGTCCAGGCACCAACCTGGCAAAAGAATGAGGACACCAATCCTGTTCTGGCACCAACCTGATAAACTGCTTCCAAGACAGTCTCCAAAACTGCTCAAAAATTGTTTCAAGATAAGCCCCAAAAACTGGTCCAAGAAACTTCTTCAAAGTTGCTCCAAAACAGACTCCAAGATAGGATCCAAATCAGCTCCAAAATACTTCAAGATAGGCTTCAAAAACTGCTCCAAGAGTCCTTCAAAACAAGCTCCAAGACTCCTTCAAAACAGGCTTCAAAAACTGCTCCAAGATTCCTTCAAAACAAGCTTCAAAAACTGCTGTAAGACTCCTTCACAGGGCCAAACCACAGGCTTGCCACAGGGCCGAATTAAAGGCTGCCACATGCGCCAAATCACAGCTCTAATCAAGATCAAGTTTCTTCCACAGTTGCTCAGAAAAATGCTTCAAAGATTAATCAAGACAAAGCTTCCAGAAAACCCTAAGCAGAACAAGAAAATAAGCTTTCAAAACTGCCCTTCAATTTTGCTTAACTCCTTGGTTCATGAGAGATGAACCTTTTTTCACTGCTGCTCAACACCTCCGAATTGCTCCTTTCTTGCTTGACCAAATTCATGGCCAAATGGGAGAGGGGATGACATATTTAATATTTATAGGCCTCACTGACCCCCAAACAGGGACAACCTGACTTTTGGGAGGGCTGACTTTACTAGGGCCAAAATAATTTACTTTTCAACTTGAAAAATTCATATCTCTTCAACCGATAAGAGCTCTAGGGAAAGCCTGTATAATCTTCTTCTTCAGCCGGATAACCTTTGACATCAGTAACAACCATTTTCTCAGCATTTGTGTTATTATATGTATGTGTGTTTTCTTCAGCATTGTTTTCTTCATATAAATTATTGTCTGTAAGTAATATGCAAGCAGATTTTATGCATAATGAAATAACAAACAACATACAATTTTATTTCCACAACATTAATTACGGTCAATGCTGGTGATTTGATTCAGCCATAGACTAAGCGATTATGGACCATATTGCAATCAAAGCTCAAGTTTGAAAACACTTGGTGAACAACCTATACGATAGACACCTGCAGTGGATACCAAAAGAGAAGAAAGTCATTGTCGCAAGGGCCTGGATGAAACAAACAGCTGAAAATGACAGAGAATTCTAACAAGCAACAGCCCAAGGAAAACAATGAGTTCAAGTTTACTAGGCTGGAGTGGAGCATTGTCATATCGACCAAGATGACGACAATTATTAGCAACAAAAGAAGGAGACAGATAACAAGAAGGATTAATGAACAGTTTACCAATTCACTTAACATTGACGCTTGTCATTTGTATTCAAATACTCCATTCAAGGTAGAATTAAAACTTGAAATACCAACACATGATTGTCAAGTTAATGTTGAGAAACTCACTAGCTGCTTGGAACAGTTAGAGGTCTATTTCAATCCTTAACAGATAAAGAAACCCAAAGGATTTATTTTGCCTCGATTGAAAGGAAAAACTATACAGAATCCAGATGCCCATGGTCATAAAATGGGAGAATTTCAAGGAACCGCTGAAATCACAGTTTTATCCAATAGGCTGTAAAGAAGAACAGCTCATGAAGTGGTGAATCCTCCAGTGAGAACAAGGACAAAGTGTACAAGAATACATGTCCACAGTATAAAAGCTAGCCATCATATTAGGTATCACACTAGAAGAACCTAGGGTAGTAGTGAAAAAGCTTGAAGGCATGATCAATGATATCCAAAGTCAATTGCAGCAAACGAATGTGAAAAGCATAACTGAGGCAAGCAAGAAAGCTCTTTTGTTAATTTTTGGTATGTTCTATACTTAGAGCAATTTACTTCAATTTTTCATATTAGCCCAATGTCAATATTCAGATTAGCAATCACATCAGCATGATACTAAAGTGCAGACAGAACATAAACATAAAACAGTAGAAGACAAGCCAGGACAAGAGGACACAAGATGTGGCACCAGCCATAGACAAACCCCAATGTGGGGAAACCTTTGATCAAATCTTCTTTAGTCTTCAAACATTCAACAGAGAGAAAGAGATAGAGTACAATGATCTGAAGTCAATACTTGACTTGCCAAGTAGGAGATCAGAAGACCTTCTGAAGATTTCTATACAGCAGATGATAGTCCTAGAACAGCTCAACCAATCACCAAAAGTACTGAAGCTTTCCATCCATAAGACTCTCCTTCCTTTGTTGCTTCACTGATCATGTCAAGGCTGCTAATCTGGCACCTTTTACATGCTGCAAGGACTAGTGCATTTCATGGCAGACCTGGTCACTGATTAGGGCACAAGCTCTGAGTGCTACAGCACCCTAAACACACCCCACAGTCCACCTATTTACTGCGGCTAGCCTTCATACAATCCCTCCAACTATACACTGCCTTATAGGGTTGCTAACATTCTGAACGCAGCTCCTAAAAGGTCTCCAACTGCTGGCTATGGCCTGCGGCCTAGACCAGCAGTGGACTGTAACTTTGGTCCCTTCAATCAGTGTCCCAAACAGCCTTGAATTAGACCACGCTGTCACCTACAGCAATGTGGCATTAACACAGATCCTTCACGCTGTTGTAGTACTATTTTTGATGCAGCTAGGTCCAACCTTCTAGCTGTGTCTTAGGGTCCCTTTCAAGCTGTGTTTAGGGATCCTCTAACTGCGGCTTTAGGCCTTCTTATGCTGCGGATAAGGGCTACGCATTGAAGCTCCTTTAGACATCAATTAGATCTCCTTTAACTGCGGACAGACCTCCTCACATGACAGCTGCTGGGTCTTCTCCCTTCAACTGTGGCTAGGCTTGATGAACTGCTGCTAAGTCTCCTTGCTTGGACAGCAGCTAGATCACCTCCTTTAGGACTGCGGCTAGGACAATATTAGACCTTTCTTGACAGTGGCTAGGGCACAACTGAACAGCAGCTTTCTTCCTCCTTGACTGAGTATGGGAGCTTTCTCTTTGACAGCATCTAGGGCTTCCTTTTAGTTCTTCGGCTAGGGTTAGATCTCCTCTAGGACAGCGTATAGGGCTTCTCCCTTAGACCTCTCCTTCCACCAAAACCCAAACAAGTGGAGAGAGATCACAAGAGATGTGTGTCCAAAATTACTTGACGACCTCTTCTATTTATAATGCAACGTTGAAGATAAGTTAGGGTAATTTGGTTGTTGGCCGACCTTGACAAATTGTCAAATAATACAAATTAATTCATATCTCCATTAATACATGTCGGAATCGGATGATCTTTAGATCAATCCTACACCTCTCGGTGAGAGGAATCCAAGAAAAATATCAGTTGCCATAAATAAGATGGTCGACCCACATGGAGTTTGGCCCTAGTTGCCAATTTTAACACTCCCTCTAAAGTAGGAAGAACTCCATCTGCTAATCCAGCTGCCAGTCTGTATTATCTCTGCCATCAATGCAGTGCCCTACATTGCTCTGCTCTATTGAACTATGAAGAAGAAGAAGTGATCGAGAATGTATCATACCATTCTCTAATGACCCGAAGCCAGTCCCGTATAAAGAGAGTGTCTCATACCACTCTTACTGATCTGAAATCAGTTCCAAATAAAGAAAGTGTCTCGTACCACTCTTACTGGTCAATCAGTTCCAAATAAAGAGAGTGTCTCATATCACTCTTCCTGATCCGAAATCAGTTCCAAATAAAGAGAGTATCTCATACCACTCTTACTGATCCGAAATCAGTTCCAAATAAAGAGAGTGTCTCATACCACTCTCACTGACCCGAAGTCAGTTCCAATTGATCCCAGATCAATATCATCCTAGCATAGGGAGTACGGTAGTACACTATGCGTCCATCGATAGTACTATGGTCCCTATCCTCATTTCCCTGCTCATTGGCCAGATGAGAGGTACTTCCCATGAATCCCAGACTGCATGGGTAGGATGTCTCAGCAGGAGAAGGATGAACCACTCATCCTACCTACATGTCGCTAGGGGTATCCCAAGGGAAGGCTGAACCACTCACCCTGTACACAACAAATCACTAGGGGAAGGCTGAAACACTCACCATATGATTGTGTCTCAGCAGGAAAAGGATGAACCACTCATCCTACCTACATAGCAAACCACTAGGGGAAGGCTGACCACTCACCCTATGGTTGCTCATCGCTCAAAGAAATACCCCATGCCCCCTCGGAGCTCCCAGAACTCTATCCATATCATACAGGACCCTCACGAGAGGGTCTCTCCACGACTCCTAGTCGTTCTCAAAAAGTCAAGAATTTGACCTTTCCCAGGGGCTTCGTCAAAATATCGGCAACCTGCACATCACTCCCAATGTGATGGAGCCTTATTGCTCCTCATTGTACCATATCCTGGATAAAGTAGTACCTGATGTCTATGTGCTGGGAGCGGTCATGAAATATGGGATTCTCTGACAATCGAATCCCACTTTGGTTGTCACAAAGGATCACTGTGGTATCCAGCATGTGTCCAAACAGCTCATTGAAGAGCTTCCTCAACCAGGCAGCTTCACACGAGCCCGTACTCGCAGTTATGAATCTGGCCTCAGTGGTGCTCAAATCAACCGACTTCTGCTTCCTACTCATCCAGAATACCGAAGCAAAATCCAAAGAGAAACAACACCCAGAAGTGCTCTTGTGATCCACCACACTGCCTGCCCAATTAGCATCAGAATAACCATGCAGCCTCACAGCTCCAACAGTGAATCTCAGTCCATGAGTGATTATGATCCGAAGATATCTCAAAAGATTCTTGGCACTAATCCAATGTGAGTGATGAGGCTCAACCATATATTGACTCAACATGTCAACTGCAAAACATATATCCGAACGGGAGTTCACCAAGAATATTAATGCTACTTTGAGTTGACGCAACTTAGAGGCCTTTGCCAATTCAGGTCCGACATTACTACCGCATAACTTTTTAAAGTTAAACTCCAACAGGGTAGTCACAGGCTTGCAGTCCAACATTCCAAATTCGAAATCCAACTCCCTCTTACATTTGTAAATGAGAGGCTCTGCACCTGTCAGAAAGAGGTCATCCATATAAAGCACCAGTATGAGAGGTCTATCATCCACAACCTTAAGGCAAAGGTTTGGATTGGCTTCACTCCTAGTGAATCTCAATTTCATCAGATAGTTGTCAATCCTCTCACTCCAATCCTAGGGTGCTTGCTTCAAACCATAGAGAGCTTTCTTCAACCTACAAATATGAGATTCTTGATCATGAACCTCAAACCCCTCGGGTTGTTCCATATCTTTGGTCTTGTTATTACTTGTAAGTTTTCCCTCGGTACATCTCAGACATATACCTTCATGCTCTTCTTTGAACTGAGGCATCCCTATCACCATTTATCTCAGATCGGGTAGGACTTTACAATGAAAATGGGCAGACCTCCGGTGCCATTGAAAAGATGAGTCACACGACATGGTCCCCAATGGACTTCCAGCAACTTGATACAAAGTGCCAACCCTGAACCCAAGAGTAAAAGCATCTTTAAAATTCCTTTTCCAAACACATACCTTTCCATCGATGAATGCCACCTTGTAACCTTTGTCTTCCATTGCCAAAATGGACACCAAGTTCTTCTTGAAATCAGGGACATAAAGAACTTATTGTAAATAAATCGAGTTACCCTAATCCAATTGAAGAGTAACATTCCCTACACCCTTTATGAGATAGGCGGCAATGTCTCCAAGAATAATCTCCAAGTTTGTTTCCTTCTCTATCAGATTAGAGAGAGCTTCCTTGAATCCAGTGAAGTGCCTTGAGGCACCACTATCAATAAGCCAATTTCCCAAAGAGTCCGAAGGAGAGGTAGTGGAGAGGGCCGATATAAGATAGTACTCCTTTTGCTTATTAGAAACAACATTTGATTCCTCATAACTAGAGTTCTTGGCTTTCTTGGAAGGTCGACCATTTCCTTGATGTCATGCATTCCTTTTTCCTTTGCCATTGTACCTGTCATTCCTTCAATCATTGTTGTTGAAGTTGCCCCTAGAATGATTGTGATCATCATTGTGTGACGTGTCCCTTCTATTTGGACACTCCCTCGCATAGTGGCCAAACTTATTGCAAGCAAAACATATGCCCTTCTTTCCATCCTTAGATCCGAGCTTTCCATTGAAATGACCTTTAGACCCTGCATAATTTCTCCTTTTGGCATGAGCGGAGAAAGCAATAGGGTTGCCTCTATTAGAAGGCATTTCTTGCTCCACCATCCTAGTTTCTTCTTGAATGCATCTCGACATCAATTCTTCAAACCCTGGAATTCGATCATTATTGAGAATAGTGGTTCTAAATATATACCACTCAGGTGGGAGCCCTCCAAGGGTAGTGATAGTAAGTTCCCAGTCAGATATGATTTCTCCAATCGATAGAAGATCATTTCTTGATCTCAGTGATCCTTAAGATGTAGGATTGAATATCCTCGTCTTTGCCCTTCTTAATATCCTTCAGGTTATTTTTGAGGAACAAAATTTAATTTGCATCACTAACTTTGAACATGTTTACCAATCTATCATATATCTCCTTGGAGGTGTTTAGATCGGAGATGTAGGCCACCAGACACTTGTCAATAGAATCTCTGATAATCTTCTTCACTTTGACTTCACCCTTGGTGTACTTGTTCTTTGCAGCAGCCAATGCATTTAATGGAGGCTCAGGGATTTTACCCTTCACAGAATCCAACACTTCTTGTTCTTCCAATGTCAGATCAAGGGACATCTTCCATCCGTGATAGTCAGACTTTTCACGGAGCTTGTCTTCAGCCGCGAAGTGGGATGAGCAACCCATTGAGCCTTTTGTCCTTTCCAACTGTCTTTGGTGATTTCTCTTTCACTCTGGCTTGGGCTTTGTCTTCACCTTAGCTCTGACACCATGTTAACTTTTGGTATGTTCTATGCTTAGAGCAATTTACTTCAATTTTTCATATTAGCTCAATGTCAATATTCAAATTAGCAATCACATCAGCATAATAGTAAAGTGCAGATAGAACATAAACATAAAATAGTAGAAGACAAGCTAAGACAAGAGAACACAAGATGTGGCACTAGCTAGGGACAAACCCCAATGTGGGGAAACCCTTGATCAAATCTTCTTTAGTCTTCAATAGTTCAACAGAGAGAAAGAGATAGATACAATGATTTGAAGTCAATACTTGACTTGCCAAGTAGGAGATCAGAAGATCTTCTGAAGATTTCTATACAACAGATGATAGTCCTAGAAGGCTAGAACAGCTCATCCAATCACCCGGAGTACTGAAGCTTTCCTTACATAAGACTCTCCTTCCTTTGTTGCTTTACTGATCATGTCAAGGCTGCTAATCTGGCACCTTTTACATGCTGCAAGGACTGGTGCATTTCATAGCAGACCTGGTCATTAGTTAGGGCACAAGCTCTGAGTGCTACAGCACCCTAAACACACCCCACAGTCCACCTATTTACTGCAGCTAGCCTTCATACAGTCCCTCCAAATATATGCTGCCTTATAGCATTGCTAACCTTCTGAATACAGCTCCCAAAAGGTCTCCAACTGTTGGCTATGACCTGCGGCCTAGCCCAGCAATGGACTGTAACTTTGGTCCCTTCAATCAATGTCCCAATCAGCCCTTAAACAACAGTCCCTTGCTCCTCCTTTAAGCGGCTTCTACTACCCTGCAAATCGAGCTCAAGAACAACTTTATCATGCCCAAATAGCCTTGAATTAGACCACGCTATCACCTACAGCAATGTGGCATTAACATAGATCCTTCACGCTGTTGTAGTATTACTTTTGTTTTGGCTAGGTCCAACCTTCTAGCTGCGTCTTCGGGTCCCTTTCAAGTTGTGTTTAGGGATCCTCTAACTGCAGCTTTAGGCCTTTTTATGCTGCGGATAATGGTTGTGTATTGAAGCTCCTTTAGACAGCAAATAGGTCTCCTTTAACTGCAAACATACCTCCTCACATGACAGCTATTGGGTCTTCTCCCTTCAACTGCAGCTAGGCTTCATGAACTAGGGCTAAGTCTCCTTGCTTGGACAGCAGCTAGATCACCTCCTTTAGGACTGCGACTAGGGCAGCATTAGACCTTTCTTGACAGCGGCTAGGGCACCACTGAACAACAGCTTGCTTCCTCCTTGACTAAGTATGGAAGCCTTCTCTTTGACAGCATCTAGGGCTTCCTTTTAGTTCTTCGGCTAGGGTTAGATCTCCTCTAGGACAGCATATAGGGCTTCTCCCTTAGACCTCTCCTTCCACCAAAACCCAAACAAGTGGAGAGAGATCACAAGAGGTGTGTCCAAAATGACTTGAAGACCTCTTCAATTTATAATGCAACGTTGAGGATAAGTTGGGGTAATTTGGTTGCTGGCCGACCTTAACAAATTGTCAAATAATACAAATAAATTCATATCTCCATAAATACATGTCAGAATTGGATGATCTTTAGATCAATCCTACACCTCTCGGTGAGAGAAATCCGAGAAAAATATCAGCTGTCATAAATAAGATGACCCACATGGAGTTTGGCCCTAGTTGCCAATTTTAACATCTTTACATCGAGCTAGACTTCAAAAAAGAGCACCAGCGATAGGGCCACAAAGAGACCACCAAAAATACAGGCAAGAAGAATGCTGCAACAACCCAAAGAGGGTAGGATCCAGGAAGCATTGCAAACACTGTGATCTAGATGCACACCCAAATGAGAAGTGTTGGGATCTTCATCTAGAACTATGTCCAAAATGCTAAAGGAGAAATAACAACTCTAATGTGGATGAAAACATGGTCTGCACCACACAGCAATAGCGAAGGGCAAGTGGAGACAGAAGTTCAAGTGAAGGACCACAAGGTAAATGCTTTATTTGATTCCAGTTATCAATGTAATATGATTTTTGAGACCTTAGTTGACGAGCTTAGTCTAGAGACTTATGATTTAGTAGACTGGTACAACCATATTCGTTTGGATGGTTAGAAGAGAGATATGTCATGAGAATAAACAGAAGATGTAAAATCAGTTTTGCCATTAATGCTAACATGCCTATGAAGCAATGTTTTAAAATATGACCGAATCAAATCCGAAACGGCCAAATTGATCCGAGTCGTTGGGATTTTTTGTGACCCAACAGAAAAAATGGAACGAGAGGCCGAGTCATGACTGACTCGGCCGAGTTATTGAATGACTCGGCCGAGTCAGTCATGACTCGGTCAACTCGGTCGATTCTGCAATAACTTGGCCGAGTCAATGAATGCGGCCTGTAACCCCAAAAAAAATGAGATTTTTCATTTTTTTTTTATTTTAACTGTTAGCTGAGTGTTGGGGACTCCAAGGTGTTTTCTAAATTAATTAAATGTTATTTGGGGTCCATTCCCCTCTCCTAGTATTGATATGTTATTCAAATTTCATGGTAATGTTAGTGACATTCTCCTTAATCTTCATTTTCATCCTTTTACTTAAATTTTTAACATTACCATGAAATGACTCAGGATGTTTGAGAGTGGTTCCGGCCTCATTGGATTTCATATGGAGAAAGTAGAATTTTAGATTTCATTCAAAATCTAGCAGACTTATCAGTTTTTCAAGATTTCAAAATTGGAGGATTGCAATGTTTCCATTGAATTTTGTCATGTATTAGGGTATGGAACTCGTGTTTAATCAAGAGCACCAATCCCTCTATGTACCTTGATGTTAGTGACATTGGTTGCCGAACTCCTCTGGGATTCACTCCCAAACCAGGGGCTTCTGAAAATGTCGTTCCCGCTCCTGTTTTCGCTCTCGCTCCCCACTTTTGCTCCCGCTCCCAAGTAACACTAAGCCAGATGATGTTGGCAACTCTAGCAGTAGCCAGTAGTACTGGTCACAGACTTTTGTTGTAGAGGCCATTTATAGCCTCCTTGGTTCTGTGTTTTTGTTTTGATCTCCATTTATAGCCTCCTTGGTTATGTGTTTTTGTTTTGATCTCCATTTATAGCCTCCTTAGTTATGTGTTTTTGTTTTGATTTCTATATCATCATTGTGTATGTATTGGACAGTGCAATGGGTGCCATTTTGATATAATGGATATATCCATGAGCCTACTTTGATCATATGTTGTCTTCCATCTATATTCTAATGTTGTGTGTTTGGAAACATGAATGAAAATCTTTAAAATTATGTGTTTTCATAAAAAAAAAAATATTTAATGTATTTTTTACAGCGACCAAGTCATTGAAATCGAGCCGGCCGAGTCGATACCGAGTCGGAGTCAGAGTCAACCCTCAGCCGTGTCGGAGTCAGAGTCAGAGTTTTAAAACATTGCTACGAAGTAGAATGTGATGTAGCACCTTTTGATGAATGTGAAGTAATTTTTGGCACTCCCTACTTATGGATAGGGATGCAACCATTTACATGAAAGGAAACAAATAGAACTTGGCCAAAGCTGATAAGAACTACCTTGACAAATCACATTAAGGTAGGGAAAATATCCATGGTAGCAACAAAACAAGCGCAAACAGGAACAATGATTGAGACATGCCAAGAAGTAGTCTTCATATCTGATGGAGTAGTGAACTTGGAGAAAAAAGTGGAGGCTATGTGCTTCCATCTTCTCCATTGTCAAGATTTTGGAGACCAAAAGCCTCCCTTTGAGGAGGTGTGATTAAAAGTGGATCGTTGACAAAGAAATGGTTTGTTTTAACGGCTTCTATGTCCAAGTTTAATGTCCTTAAAGGCTCCATCAAGACCTAAATCAAAGTATATTAGCATGGCCTTGGAGAAGTTCAACATGCCTAAGGCAAAAGGGCATGTGGAGATTTTCGGCATGTAGATGGGAACTTCTGCACTCCACACAACACAAAAGAAGCAAGGCACATCCAAAAGTGTGGGCAAGGTAGAGTGGAAGACTTAGCTTCACTCCCCACACTCTGTGTCACACAAAAGTCCAAGGAAAAAGGTTACATGGCACTCTGCGTTAGCTTCACGTCCCACACCCTGTGTCGCACAAAAGGCCAAGGCAAACGGTTACATGGAAGGTTGATGCACATGATGCAAAGTCAGGTATGTGGAGGTAAGGATGTGATGGAGGAGAGATAATACATTTGCACTCTCCACTCTGCACAGAAAAGCAAAGCACAAACCACCAGCTATGCAGCAATGTAGCAGACCAGGAGATGGAGTGCCTCCACACTATGCACAGTGGAGAAAGAAGCCTCCACAAACCACCATGAACATATGGCCATTCGATAAACAATCATAGGCCACTATATGGTATGACGGAGAAAGCCCAAAAGGTTCATTATATACAATTAAAAGAGCTCGATGTCCAGGAGTTACCGGTAATGGTTCTTGATTCTGTTTGCCTTCCGAGGCAGGAAGCAAAACCAATTGAGTAAGGTGATAAAGAGGCTATGGGAGGACAAACAAAAGGGCACCAAAGCAGGCATTGGAAATTGTGAGCTTGGGAAGAAAGGTCTTTATCTATGGGAGGACAAACAAAAGGGCACCAAAGCAGGCATTGGAAATTGTGAGCTTGGGAAGAAAGGCCTTTATCTATGGGAGGACAAACAAAAGGGCACCAAAGCAGGCATTGGAAATTGTGAGCTTGGGAAGAAAGGTGCAACAGCAGAAGGACTGACGATGTAGAGAAGAAATATATTTCCAGACCAAATGAATGAAGATGGTTTTGAGCAAGTTCCCAGCAAATAGGCAGTGTCTCTAGGCCAGAAAAACAATCGCAAGCCACAGCCAAGGAGTAAGATTACACAAAATTTCAGTTAAAGAGTGTAGAGCTCCTAATTGCAATTTTATTTATACAACATTAATTAAGGTATGTGCTGGTGATTTGACTTGCCCACAAGCTGAGCAATTACTCATTTGTTCATAGATCGAAGAGGGTGCATGAGTCAAATGCAGGAGCTTCAAGGGCAACCCTCTAAAGGGGATATATATGTGTGTATTTTCTAATTTGTCCAATCGACTCTGAGTCAGAGGCTGAGTCTTGAGAGGACTCTAAGTGGAATGTCTTGCTGAATCCCAGCCATGTCTGAGTTTCACTACTTAATTACTTCCACTCAGAAGAAAGCCCGTATCCATCAATAATGAGATGAGCTGGTGTACCCAAGGTCCAAGAACTTATTGAACCCAGGAATTCAGAAGTTCACTTTTAGATGTTTACAAACCCCATTGCATTATATTTGATATATGGGCCTTGGTTCAGTGATGAGGCTGATGCTATATTGAGCTGTCCAGAGCATTTCCATTCTTGTTATTTCAAAGGGAAGGTACCGGGGCTAAGGTTATTTTGGCATCGCTCTGTTTGGCTAGTGAGATAGTAATTTATTTCGACTTTTGTAAACACGGTTCTAAATACTGGGATCTTGGTGATTATCTTCCCCATCACATTTACTGGGAAATGCTTAGTGGTGCCAAAATAACTTAATAATCCTACTCTTACAAAAGTAGACACTACGGAAAGGGCTGACATCATTGACAAGCATAACAGAACAGAGTTCAATTTAAATTTCGTATAGGGCCCATCGCTGCGCAATAACATAATACTCAGACCAAAATTCTTACAGCGATAGTGGATGTAAACAAATTAATATACCGTAAACCTTACCTCGAGTTCGTTTCACACTAATGCCATACAAAACCACTAGAAGTCATAAAAAGATCATAGCTACAAAATAAAGGAATTTAAAAAGGGTAAGTTAAAAACCTGCATATTAGTCATATCCATAACTCTCCAGAGCATGCCGGGACGGGCACGAAGGTGCTTTCGAAGCATATTCCCGATGACCACTTTAGAGAAGTCAATATTTGTTATGCGTTTAAACCCTGCATCATATAGCTTCTCCGATAGCTCTGAGTTCCCACAGCCCGGAACCAGGATATCCACCGGTTTTTCTTCTGAGGGAACGAGGCCGCAGTGTTCAGCTAGGGGCTTCGCAAGATTCCTCCAGTCGCCATACCATTCGAAGGGCTCGTCTGAGCGGAGTTTGAAAAATTCGTCCCAGTTTTCTCGACTGGTGAAGTCTTGCAAGGCCCCGAGGAGTTTCTCTTCGACTTTCCTGCTCTTCATGCTGAAAATTCCAATTCCAAAATGAAGATGGATGATACAGAATGTGAATCAATCACCCGGACAGAATGTGAGACGCCAACCCGATGAGAATAGAGACTTACAGTAGAATAAAATGAACCAAAACTCCACGGGTTGAGTCACGGTAAGATTTTCAATCAATTTTGCATGTTATTAAATCAGGGAGGATTTGGGTGACCCGACATAACTAAAATTTATATCGGTCGGCACCACATTTTCCTTTCATAAGTTTATGTCAATTTTTTTCAAACCAAGTTAAATATAGGTTTGGGTAGCCTCGGATAGAAAACCATTTGTCTAACAAAATTGTACCATTGCGAGTAGAAGAAATAGAAATATTCAATTGTACCAGATGTGGTTAAAAAAAAACTTTACCACATGTTGTAAAAGAAATGACTTAAGACATAAGTTGTAGAAAAATCATGCCATATAAAAAATAATTGAAGATAAAAATTAGTAACAAAATGTCATTCAAAGGTAGAAGATAAAGAAAAATCACTTACATCATGGCAAATTGACATATTCTATATATTCTATAACCTTTCCAACATAGATTTCCTCTTAATCTTCAAAGATGGTCTTTCCACTTCCAATAATGAATATTTGATGTATTTTGGAAAAATGCAAGTAGTAAATAAAATAATATTAATTGATGAATAATATAATGGTTATCTTTCCAAATCTAAATTTGCATCACAACCTTACAAAGTT
Source organism: Pinus taeda (assembly GCA_000404065.3). Taxonomy (NCBI): domain Eukaryota; kingdom Viridiplantae; phylum Streptophyta; class Pinopsida; order Pinales; family Pinaceae; genus Pinus; species Pinus taeda. The sequence goes on along the minus strand of APFE031638777.1, from coordinate 7,008 downwards.
CAGGCATCAAGCATGAGCCATATTGGAGTTCAAGCATGAGCCACGTAAGTGTGACCATGTGTCCTCGACCATCCTATTTAGAAAACCAAGAGTGGTTGAAAGAAAGTGGGTGTGAATGTTTATTTGAGTCGACAAATGATCTAAGAAAATGGGGAAAAGATTAGACAATCTATTGTGAGATAGTCCGAGGGTTGAGAAAATAATTTGAAATGAGGATCATATTGAGGAATTTGTGTTGGATCTTGTTGATGTCCAAAGTGGTCTGTGGCAAGCCAGGAAACCTCTTCTTCAAGGCTAGTAGAAGACTTTATACTCGATCAACAAAAAGTTCTCTCCTTTCTACATCACCTACAAAAGTCTTTCATCTTTCCCCAAGAAGACTTGAGTTAGGTTTACTATATTTTCCATGTGTTTTGAATGAAGTTTTTGATTCCACACATGCATTATAGTTTCAATGCAATTTGCAATATATAAGGTGTGAGTCTAGAAGACAATCTCGAGAAAATTATTTTGTTGTTATGTAGCGTCCTTGCATTCTGTATTTAACTTATAAAACAAGTCACACATTTGACTCCAATACCAATGAAGTAACACATTATGTTAATGCAGTATAGTCTATATTGAATCCTATGCCAGTGCAATAAAATATAATGATAGATTGTTACCAAATCCACTTACAAGAATTTCTTGCAAATGTGTTATGTTAATGTGTTATAATCTATATTGACTCCTCTACGAGTCAAATAAATATAATGAGAGATTGTGTCAAATCCACTTTAGAATAATTTCCTTGCAAATGCCTCAAGTCCTATATATTCATTATTTCAATTTCAGTTTTCCATATATTTGTCATGGTATTGATTTGTTTAATATTCCAGATCCTCATTTGATGCTCTACATATCCAACCATAGTTGGAATATATAGTTTGGATATGTCATTAAACTTTCAGAATGGGGGATACGTTGACTTTCAAAAAACTGAAGAGGATTCCAAACATGAGCTAAATTAAGTAATTGAGACAATTAAGTAGATTATACATTGGGATCCAAGGAACACATTGAAGCACAAATATTGAAAATCAAAAAATGCCAATGAAAATATCACTCAAATCAAAACATTTATGCCCACTAATTTCGTTTGGTATATAAAAGGGAAGGGAACATAAGTTCACAGTGAATAAATTTGGTTAAAAAACCATGGGTCCAATCTGTCATCTAAGACTCTTTGCATACAAAACCATTTGACGCAAATGATTGGTTAACAAATATCGATATCTAAATGTAGATTTCTTCACACATGCCAGTTCAAATAAGCTTCTAAGTGATTTCCAAGAAGGAGGAAAAATCTTAACGATAAGCGAGCTTTAGTTTCTGGTTCAGTTATTTGTTGTATCCCATTGTCTTCATCTCGTGGCAATCATGAATTATATTTAGTTGTTTGTGTTTCAATGTATTCATCCAAACATAATACATGCATAGTGCATGAATGAAAGCTTCTAAGTAATGGAATTTTCAAAGTTTCAATTCTTATGTGACAATTTCTCATATCATGATATTATCTATGATGATATTATGCTTATTGTAGTTATGATATAATTTTAAATGTGCAAACTCACAATTTTATAACTCAATTTTTCTTTTTGAATGTTGAGCTATTTTAATTTGAATTTTGTAAATTTATTAGTGTAAAATGAAAACATATTACTAAATGGTCTAAGGATGGTGAGTCGATTAATGTAGGCTAATAAATGAAAGCTACATATGTAAGAGCAAACAAGATATTACACGGCACCTTGCTTTTCATAACATGCACATGAAATGCTTATTTGTAAAAAATCATTATTAAAAGTTTCTAGACCTTAGATTTTTGGCATCTACAATTGGGTTGTAGAATGAGCCCTAGCTCAATAAAACACTCTATTCATGTCCTTCCTTAACTCTTATTTTTACTTTAAGTATTTCTTAGATTTTCTTAAAGCTTCTTATTTTTGTGTTACATATATTAGTTATTATATCTCATTAGGTGTATATTGTTATTTTTATTTCACAATTGAAAATGAGTTAACATTCACATTCTTAATTTTTCTCCATGATTTATGGATGTTAAACTTGATAATTTCTCATTTCTTTAGAATACTCAATTAACTAAACTTTCAACAATATTAATCAAAATTCATTTATCATTATGACATCCATGTAACGTTAGGATGTATCAAAAAAAAATTGTTTATCCTCTGGTTCATGCCATTCATCTCACCCATGCAAAGTTATAATTTACTTTTATCTAAAATATGCATGCTAACATGTGTCATTCACATGCACATATGCATATGTAGTTACCCAATTTAAAATTTAAAATAAAACATTTTATTCATCACTTTCGTTAACTCTTATTTTTACTCTTTGTTATTTCTTAGATTTTCTTCAAGTTTCCAATTTTTGTATTACATGTATAAGTTAATTACTATATCATATTACTTAAGCATAGGATGTAAGTGTGACCATGTGTCTTTGACCATCTTTTTAAATACTCTTTAGAAAACCAAGAGTGGTTGAAACAAAGTGGGTGTGAATGTTTATTTGAATTGATGAATTGATAGACGATCTAAGAAAAATGGGGATAGAAAAATGGGGAGATGATTAGGAAAATCGTTGTGAGATAGTCTAAGGGTTGAGAAAATCATTTGAAATTAGGAACCTATCGAGAAATTTGTATTGGATATTGTTGATTTCCAAAATGGTTTGTGGCAAGCCAGGAATCAACAAGAAATTCTCTCCTTTCCACATCTCCTACAAAGTCGTTCATCTTGCCCCAAGAAGACTTGGAGTTAGGCTTGCTAGCTTTTCCATGTGTGCTTTGAATGAAGTTTTTGCTTCCACACAAGCATTGTAGTTTCAATACAATTTGCAATATCTAAGGTGTGATTTTCAGATAACAAAGTCTAGGCAGTCTAAAAGACAATATAGGGAAAAATGTTATGTTGTTATGTAGCGTCCCTATGTTTTGTATTTAACTTCTATAACAAGTGACACATTTGACTCCAATACCAGTGAAGTAACACATTATGTTAATGTGGTATACTATATTTTGACTCCTATGACAGTGAAATAAAATATAATGACAGATTGTTACCAAATCTACTTACAAGAATTTTCTTGCAAATGTGTTATGTTAATGCGTTATACTTTATATTGACTCCTCTGCCAGTCAAATAAATCTAATGAGAGATTGTACCAAATCAATTTTCCATATATTTATTATGCTATTGATTTGTTCAATATTTTAGATCCTTATGTGCATCTCCATGCCCCTAGGTAATACTATTTTCACTCATAAGTATTGTTGACTACATTTGAATCTGGATTGGTGTACAAGGAGTGCAATTTCCACATTTCGATAGGAAATGTGCCAATGATGAACCTGTGCCCATCAGAAGATTCCTTCCTCTATGACCACTCACCATTAGGATTCCTTGAGCAAAACTCAGCACGCTAAGACCTCCCAACTTCCCATGCATATTCATCAACAAATATTTAAAATTTAAAATTTTTTATATATAGGTAATAACACCAAGCTATATGAGCAAAGTGATATAAATTAAATGAGTAATAAACGTTGATAGCAATCAAAATACTTTTTATTATTTGGAAAGTCGAGAATTGGGAAGCTCTAATGCCAATAGGTTGGAAACTTTGGAAACCCTTGATTTCATCTACTTAACCCTTATTTGTCATTTGTAAAGATGAGAATTTGCAATGCTAAGATAACAGTGGAGGTTGAAATCTTTGGAAACCTTGATTTCACATGTTCAATTGATTTCTATTAATTTATCTATTAAATTGTGTATCAAAGTAAACAATATATATAATATATATATATAATATATATATTATATTATGAAGATTATTGATTTTTTTAAAGAAATTCTATTCTTTGTTTTGTTTTTATATAATCACTAATTACTAATTGTTGAAAATCCAAATTTCATTTAATATTTATTTCATTCATTTTTTTCCATTTCTTTTCATACATATTTTTTTTCTATTTTCTTTTCCTAAATCTATTACTTAGGCTAATAATATAAATTTATCTAAATTTTAAGTTTGAAAAATTATTGAAAAGTTGTGAAGTTGGAAGTTGTATATATCTAGTTTCATTAAATTCATCTCGATTACAAATATATTATGAATTAAAAATATTCAATCGTTTAAAAATAAAATTATATCCTTAGAAATATAAATCTTTTTATTATTACACAAACCAGAAGCAAAAACATAATTTTTATTTGATGAATTATATTTTTTATACTTTCAATATTTGATGAACATAAAACACAAGTTTCCCAATAACCGGAAAGTTCGAAGATTTATCATTTGTTATACATTCTTAGAACCTTAACAAAATAAAAGCACATAAAACACATTTTCAGTATCCTAGAAATTTGAAAGCTTATTAAATTATACTTTTTTATACTCTCAATATTTGATAAACTTAAAACGCAATTTACCTGTTTCCTAGAAGTTTGGAGGCTTCTCATATTCTCTACATTATTAGAAGCTTAACATAATAAAAGTACTAGAGAAATTTGAAGGCTTATTGACATGCTTCACAACCTTGGAACCTTATTAATTTACATATGATAGGCTTGATTCCTATCCATTGTAATGTAAATTTGATATGGGTAAGTATATTTTTCATTTAAAATTAAATAACAACATAAATTTTGTATTTGCAGTTTTAAATGAATATATATTTTATTTTTATTTTGTGTAATATGACAAAGTCAAAATGTAAAATTTTTACATAACAAAATAGGAGAGGCAACATCTCTTCCATAGTGGGTTGGATAGCATCCTACAATAATATTGTTAAAGTAGTTTCTTTCACTGAAAGGCGCTTTCTAGTCCAATATGGAAGAGATGTTGTAATATATTATTATATATATTATCTAAACATTTAGACAATATATATATATATATATATATATATATATATAGAAGAGATGTTGTAATAAGTATTGTTATATATATTATTATCACATCCTCCGCAGTTTGAACAAAGAAGAAGATAAACATGCCAGCAGAGCATGCAAAAGACCCATAGGCAGTCTTAGCTGTAATTCCAGCGTGTCATTCCAACCGTTACCATGATCCTTTCATATCTAGTCAATAGCAGGAGTTTTCCAGCTGACAGAATCAGGGAGATAAATCAAGCAATCCGTGCCGGCGACAGAATAGGTAATGTGGGTAGGATTTTGCTCAGATTTGCAATCAGGAAATCGCCTCAACGCATGGGAAACCACAAGCCTTCAGGTGAGAATCGTCCTTTCAGATCGGCCTTTCATACAACGAGGGATTTGTATCTGTCCACTATGCGGATCTGCAATAGCCCCATGATGCTCAGTTTGACATCTTCCCGCCCTCGAAGCGCGCAGGTTAATTCTACTTATACTCCAGAGAATAGAGCTCTTTAATGTGTTAAGCAAAGTTGTCCGCTTGAGCATCGACATCTCAATGCTCCCATCCTCCTCATCTTACCCCGTCGTATCTGGTTTAGTGTTCAAAAGAATCGGCCAACCATTAAGTTTGCTCGAGTTACAGTAGCTGAGACTTCTCCTCCAGTGCGAAGCAGATGGATCCAGATCCAAATCCGGAAGATTCCACGGCTAGGCAGATCAGCCCATATTGAAATAGATTAATTATGTTGTGTAGCTGTAAATTTTGGTCTTTGCAATATGTTAGGATTTACAGTAGTATAGGAAGTTTCAGAGGCAGAACTACTAGAACAAGGATCAAGGAAGGGGCCCATTTTGCAATTCCTCTGATCCATGATATCCAGAAAGTATTGTATGCATGGAGACCTGACTCCTTTTTTCAGCTCATAATATAGCAACCGAATTCTATCAAAAAAAAAAGTATTCTTATATATATTATCTAAACATTTAGACACAAAATATATATCTATATACATGTATATATATAGATATCTATATCTATATATATATATATAGATATCTATATCTATAT
>APFE031638774.1:192641-226070 GCA_000404065.3 Pinus taeda | reverse complement strand
ATTACAACCCATTGATCTGACCCAACATCATCCTCCCAACATGAAAGCCCTTCTTCACCTCATGAAAATCTTAGATCACCCAACACTATGATGTTCCACCAAGAAACCAACAACACTTCCTTACAAAATATAAGGTTCCAGCCTTTGGATCTTTGGGATGAGGGATCCATATATAGATGTTTGCAGGGGGGTGAGTCAGCTTCTAGGATTTTGATTAGTGACCTCTCTCTGATAGTTCTTGGTTCCACTTGGAGATTCATGATCTCTTACTCATCCCTGGGAAAATTCAGAGAGGCAAGTGTCACAGGAGAAGATTCTGGAAGATTCTATGATCATCCACTTTGCAAACTGTCTCTGCCATTTGTCTACTCTCGCCCATTGCACCATACAAAAGGTCTTTTCAGTATGCATCACACCCTTAGCACTGAGGAGTCTGTATGGTCCAGTTTTGACCAGTTCTGAGCAGTTTTCCATGGAGAACTTCTGGGAGATGATGTAATCAGATGACCTTGTTCCTTTAGGATGTGAAACAAAACTTTTAGGGACTCAGAAGCCCTTGCTTTATGGACATATATGATTGGGGTTGCAGTGCCCAAATATGTCTATAATACTTGCCCCCTAAAGCATGAGGTCATAAATCTTTTTGATGCTAGGTGAAATGCTTTATCATGAGGATCCGTGGATTTTCGAACTGGAAGGTAACCTGTAATAAGATACAACACAATACATTATCTTCATAATATTTTCATGATCTAGCTGAGGTGGGCATTCCCATGCTCAACTTTATAAATTCATTTTCATGTACATAGGCAGACAACCGTCTGTGTGGCAGAATGATGATTATGATAGAGCCATCGTCCTTTGATTTGGATGATCATCTGTGTAGCAATGATGTACATTTGATGTCTTTATTTTCCTGAATATATCGCAGCCCAGATGGATGAAACTAGACTCGGGGTCTTCAAACTCATTCAATATTTGCCCGAAGTACAAGTCGATCCATGTGAAAAGATGTTCTAGAGTCAAACATGGAAAGACATCCCCTGATTACCAGCCAATGATGTAAGCTATTAACAGGTGTGAGAGGAATCACCGATAATGATGATGATCCTCAAGGTACGATAGTACAATTCACGTGGTGTGAAAATGGGGTTGGTGTCGAACACCACGCAAAATCTTTCGATCAAAGGCCATTGATGTAAACCTGTCACCGGAAGTGAGAAACTTGCCATTGAGGCATGCAAGCTTCAAAGTACTGAAAGGATTTGTTATGAAACCAACTCAAGAAAAGATAGAAAAGATAGATCAACGCCTTAGAATTCGGCCTCTTCAATGGGGCAACCTCCTTTACATTACATAAATGAACAATTCTTGGATGATACAAATGAAAAAACCTCCTTTCTATATATAGGAGTCTAAGGAGTCACAATATAACCCAGCCAACCTAACAATAATAATATAAAGCCACATAAATAACAATAGAGGGATTCTATGGGGCACAGTAATAACAATATGGGGGCAATAGGGGCACAACAATATTAATAAGGGGTACAACTACAATAGTAATGGCGTAATCACTAGTATTATAGGGACCCAACATTGCCCATATCCATTGTTAGTGATCAAGATTCTTGCTTTGTTGGGAATTTTTAGTCAAGATTGTGGTTATTCATGGACACCAAATTGAAAAAGAGTATATCTTTTCATCCACAAACAGATGGTCATAGGGAAGTGGTGAATAGAAAATTAGTACATATTCTTCATGGGTATTGCAGCAAGTATCCTAAATTGTGGGATGAACATTTGCACTATATTGAACATGCATACAACCAAGCCAAACACTCTGCAACTCAAACTTCGCTATTTGAGGCATGCATGGGATACTTTCCTAAATATCCTTTGGATTTTATTTTCAGTAAAAATGTTGCTATTGAAGGTCATAGCAACATCGAAAAAAGAAAGAAAGTTCATTGAACAAATCCAATTAGTACACCAAAAGGTTCAAGAACAGCTTGAGAAAAGCCAAGGCAAGTACAAAGCAAGGAATGACAAGCATCATCAAGATCACAAGTTCCAAGTTGGTGATGAAGTTTGGCTTCACATTAACAAAGAGGGGCTTCAAGGAGAAGGTAAAAATATAAAACCAATTAGATATGGTCCATTCAGAATTTTAAAAAAGATTGGTAGCAATGCCTTCAAGATGGATTTGCCTTGATATATGAAAATTTATGTTGTTGTTAATGTTGAGAATTTAAGGTTTTATGAGCCTCCTTTGGTTGGAGATCAAGGAGAGACTATTCAAATTCCATATATTGAAGACTTTTCTCCAAAATTCCTTGATGAGCTTCAGCAAGACACTATACTTGAGAAGAACAAGGATATCAAAAAGGGGAAGTGTCGATTATCTTCGAGTGGGGCTCAAGGGTACAAATCCTTTAAAATCCAAATGGATAGAGGTTGGAAAGGTGAGGGAATTGTACCCTCACCTACTGGACAATTGAAAGTGATCTTTTAGAGTCCAAAATGCTTCCAGTGGGGAGGAGTGATCAGGTGCTCAAAATTAGGCTCAAAATCAAAGTGGAAAAATCTCAATAAACTTAGCTTCAAATTGAAGTTCTTTTCATCCTGATTCCAACGATGTGAACGAAACTTGAATCCAAGCTCATATGAAGAAGTTAGAGCAAGTCAAAGTTCATGTTTGAATTGGACAGATGGCAGGAGAAGATGATGTGGCAGGAATCTTCAGCGAATGGGGAAGTGCCAAGTGGCAGGCTGCCATTGGCCTCGCATTTCACAAATCACATATCGAAGGCGGGCTGGAATTAAATAATCGGCCCCAGAGCAGGCCAGGGTGCAATGTGATAATCACAATCACACATCTCTATTGAAAACACTGAGAGGGGGGGGGGGATGAATCAATATTTGTTTGCAATTGTTACTTTTACTAGTTAGATCACTTATATTTAGAACACAAAACAAACAATAGAAATAATTGCTTTTATTAATATAATCTTTACAATGAATCAAGTATAATATAGGTAGGGCTCCAACCCTTGATGAAGACACCCAAGCTCCAACCTAGGATGTGCCAAGCACCTACTTGGACTTTAGTGAGGCTCTAACCTCTAGGGCTTTGATCCTATCTTATCCAATGCACCAACCTTGATTTTAGGTGCACCAACTCCAAGGACACCAATCCTTTAGCTTTGGCTTGTCAAGATATGTTAGGTTGTTCTTCACGGCTCCCAAAGTCTTCTTCAACAAGCCCTGTCAACATTCAACAATCCCTTCACTTAATTGTCACGTCATATCATCAATGACAACCTTGTCTCATAGAAGGTGTCACCACTTCTCTTCATTATACCCAAACAAATATCTCCAAGGTACCTCATGATGGCTAATGCATCATGGTCTTCAATATTATCTTCAAGATATTCAAGGTGTCTACAAAAGGTAGTCCAAGTTTTGCACCTACTCTAAGCCTCTTCAAGGGCTTCTTCAAGAACTTTTCAAGGGATTCTTCATAGTGTTTTTCCCAAAAAGAGATTTCTCCACAAGCTTTTCAATGGGTGCTTGAATATGTCTTCAAGGTATCTTCACTATGCTGCACTAAACCTTCTCCATTGCACCATTCTTCATCACCTAGTCTGCACCATCAACTCTGCACCATCTATTTTGTACCATACTTCATCCATTCTGCATCAATGTTTTTGCACCACATGTCACCAGTACTTCACCAACACTTCTTCACCATAGCTCACCAATTCTGCACCATCTATTCAACAACAATATTCTTGCACCATGCTGCACTAGTACTTCACCAACACTTCTTCACCATAGCTCACCAATTCTGCACCATCTATTTAGCAACAATATTCTTGCACCATGTTGCACTAATACTTCACCAAAAAATTTCTTCTTGTATCCATATTTACTTACTAGCCTAAGATCAATATCTCACTGTAAGTCATCTCAGATCATTTCGTTTACTTATTCACTGAGCGTGACACGGAGAGAGACCTCTCCTGTTCTGGTAGGGCTAGCTACCAGACTGAGCGTGGTTTGTGGTTACCCTGAATTTTGCCTTCCTTCAGCCTAAGGCAGATTTAGGTGCTAACAAAACCCATGCTCCAAAAAAAATAATAATAATTTTCTTTTATTTCATAATTTACAGGAATAAAAAAAACATTTCATACGTATGAAGACCGAACCTATTTACACATTTTTTAACACCCCCTCTTAACGAGGGAGGTATTCATAAGAGGTACAAGGATGTTCCCAATCTGAAGAGATCTCATAAGAAGAGTCAGATTGGCAACCGATATGTCTAGCATCATATCAACAAGAATTATCACATAACAAGGCCTTAACTAACAACTCTATCTCTCCATAAGATCAGAGCATAATGTTGGTGAGACAAATGATTTATAGACGACATCATCGTTGTCTCTCAATGTACATACTCCACTTGAGTGTTCACCAAGTATGGCATTCTTTGGAATATTATTGTCTTGGATCGCTAGTCCTCAAAGAATATCAGTCTATGACTACTCTTGATCCATAAACTGTCATGGATATTCCACTGCACAGTTCATCACAACGAATCTGATAATATTATATTAAAAAAATATGAGATTCTACACTTACAATTTTATTTACTTTCTAGATCTATAGATTTTACTGTAATCAGTATATGCATGCGAATATAAATTATGCATAAAAGTATAGAAAAGATAAAACAAGATCACACACACATAAGACACAACATATTCTCTCTGGGAAACTCTTTTGGGAGAAAACTCAGTTGGAAGGTGAGATCGCTTCACTCTCTTTCTCTATCTAGAAATATGGCTACATATACAAAGAAGTAATGTTTGTGGCCCATGGGATGCTACAATGCACATATCCTCTATGTGTACTCTACCTCCTATCTCTCCCGTCTATCTTTGCTCAAATATGGAACAAAATTCTCTCAAAAGAATGGAATGCCTCTTCCTCCTAGTGGCTTGGTTATAACACATCCCGATAACCTACTAATGGTTAAGTTTGACTACATCCAATATTAACTACAATTACAAAATACAATCTTCTAGAGTCTTTTACAACACAAAAACATGGCAAGCCCCTTTTCCATGAATAATGGGGGCTGACGCAACATCCTCCCGAACTATAGGTGTGAAACAAGAAGGTAAACTTGTGAGTGGCATAAATTTTGCATACGGACTCCGATTGATGTGATTCTTATGTCGTTGGAAATATTTTTGTGTGTAGAATATAATGAAAAGGTGCGCGCATAATAGAAAAAGTTTTACCCCAATGTCATTTGATGCCTCAAAATGATCCCGAAAGGTTTTAGACCCTGTTTTGCAAAACTGGGTCCCGCCAGTAAAAAAGGTCTGATGACATGATTCCTCCACTTCTTCCACTCCAAATGCATCGAGATGGATGAAAAAAAATATAATGATCCAATTCATATCACACCTCCCCAATTTTGGGAGGCTTTTGGTCCCCAAAATCTTTTACTGAATGAGGTGAGGAAATTTTTCCTCCACCTTCTCTTTGGTTTACCATTTAGCTTTGCCTAGAAGTTGTCCCTTCAACCAAATCTTCCAAATGTCTTGATTCCCTTGTCTTTTAGTTCTAGACCTCTTTTGCAAAACCGTATCAAAACCGTAGCTTATGTCAACTCTACCTGAGCGTCTGGTGCCAAATCCTCCACATAAGGTAGGACCTGTTCCTCTTCCTAATCTAGTGTGGAAGGCTCTTAGAGTTTCAAATTCTCCACATTTACAACTGAGTAAATGCACATAAATGGTGGTAAACTGAGTTGATAGGCATTATCACCCACTTTTTCTAGTATCTCAAAGGGAAAGTATCTAAGAGATTTTATCTTCTTACCAGGCCCCTGAAACCTCTCCTTGTTCAACTGTATCCATACTCTGTCTCCCACCTTGAATGATTTCTCTGTTCTATGCTGATCATGTATGGCCTTGTACTTCTCCTTTGACTTTTGTAGTGTTTCCTATACCTGTATATGGGTCTGTCTGATCTTCTCTATAAATTTTTCAGACCTCAAAGCATATCCTGTAAGGTCTTCCTTCACTCCTCCTTGCTGCCCATATGCAATATCCAAAGGTGAAGGTGGAAAATATCCAAAACAAGTTTCAAATGGGGACTTTCCTGTAGAATTATGGATTGCTCTATTATAAGAATGTTGTATATATACCATATTTTTATCCTAGGTCTTTGGATGATTTTGGTTGTAACCCCTTAGAAGTTGCACCAAAGTCCTGTTGACTACTTATGTCTGCCCATCTGTCTATGGATGGAATGTTGTAGATCTCTTCAACTTCGTGTCCATCTTCTCCCACAATGTAGTCTAGAATGCACTAAGAAATCTTGTCTCCCTATCTGAAATGATGCTCCTTGGTATCCCAAAGTGTACCCAGATCTTTCCAAAGAACAAGTTTGTTGCTTCTTATCCGATGATGGTCTTTTTACGGGGCATCATAACACACATGTTGTTGAACCTGTCAACTACCACAAACAAGTAGTCATGTCCCTTCCTATTTGTCAGTAAACCTCACATAAAGTCCATGGAAATGCTTTCTAAAGGACAAGTAGGTATAGGTAGGGGATGATACAGACCCCGTTTCCTGTTGCTAGGCTTTCTAGTACAACAAATCATACATCCTCTTATGAACCTATCTACTTGTTATTCCATTTTGGACCAATACACATACCACTACAAGTTAGACACAATTTTCCCTACACCAAAGTGCCCTGCAACCTTGGAGGTGTGAGCCTCTCTTATCAGTTGCAAGTGCTCATCTTTTGGAACACATAACTTATCCAACCTGTAGAGTAACCCATCCGGGATATGGTAGTCAACGGATTTTTCATCATTATGCACATGACTCTGACTCTGCAATTGCTAATACACCTCCTTGAAGTACTCATCTTCTGAATATACCTCTCTGTATGCATCAGGGGTGAATGGCTCCATGTGCATAAGAGTACCCAAAGTTGTAATCTTTGATGTGGGTGGCCTTGAAAGCATATCGACCAACTTGTTTGTGTTTCCCTTCTTATACTTGATCACCAAATGAAACTGGTGTAAAAACCTGATCCACTTGTAATGCCTGGTCTGTTGTAGCTTATTTTGGGCCTGCAGGTACTGTAACGACTGGTGATCCGTGTGGATTATTGTCTCCTTTCCTATCAGATAATGCTTTCACTTCTTCATAGCTTTCACCATGACATAGAGATCTTGATCATAGGCAGGGTAATTAAGAATTGCCCCATGAAATACTTCAAAATGGTAGCAAATGGTCCTTCCTCCTTGCATCAAGACAACTCCCATATCTTACCCACTCGCATCTGTCTCCACTTCAAAGGTTCATTGCAAGTTTGGTAATGCTAGAACTGGTGCTTCACTGATCTTCTTCTTTAACTCATCGAAAGCCTTCTGCTGAACCTTTCCACACTGGAAACTCTTGCCACTTGTTGTTATGGCACAGACCGGTGCTGCTACCGCTGAAAACGAGGATATGAATTTCCTCAGGTACTATGCTACTCCAATGAAACTCATAAGCTCAATAACATTAGTAGGCACCAACCATTTCATGATGACCTCCATCTTGCAAGGATCTATCTTCAATTCTCATCCACCAATCACATATCCCAAATACACTAAGGACTGATGTGCAAACTCGCACTTCTTGAGATTTGCTAGTAGTTGGTCCTTCTTCAATGTTTCCAGCACTTGCGTCAAATATGAAATATTCTCCTCCCGGGTAGAACTATATACTAGTATATCATCCAAATATATAATAACAAATGAATATATAAAAGGGTGCAGTGCACCATTCATTAATATCATAAATGTAACTGGTGCATTACATAGGCCAAAAGGCATCATTAACCACTCCTACAAACCTTGCCTAGTTTTGAAGGCAATCTTCCATTTATCTTCTCCTTTGACTCGAACCTATTGATATCCAGACTTCAATTCAAACTTGGTGAAATACTTTGTTTGCTGCAACTAATCTAGCAAATTGTCTATCCTGGGCAAGGGGTATCTGTTCTTGAGCGTTATTTTATTCAATGCCCTGTAATCTATACACATCTGCCAAGTCCCATCCTTCTTTGGCACAATGATGATGGGTGACCCACATGGTGATGCACTCAATCGAATCACACCCTGTTCCAACATCTGCTGCAACTATTTCTTCACCTCACTTTCTTCTATAATAGATTGCCTGTACAACCCAATATTTGGCAACGGGGAGTCTGGCAATAGTTGGATCTCATGCTCCATTTCTCTCTTAGGGGGTAGCTCTTTAGGTTCTTGGAACACATCCTTGTATTCCTATAAAAACTCCTCCAATTGTTGTTTTTGTTTCTTATTACACTCCTCTAGGGATGCCTTGCCGCTTATTGACTCCTCTACAGACTGATTTTCTCTTAAAAACAATAAAACATACTTCTTGCTGGAACTGATCAATTTTTTGTCTTGGTCGTCACTTACTAGTGAAATTTTCGACTTTCCTTTATGCGCATTGATGATGAATGCTTTTCCATTCTTGATGAGCCGGTACTGGTTATCTCTCCTCATGAATATTGCATCATGCATGTACATGTATGGAATCCCAAACATGACTCCACATACATTAAGGGGAACCACATCCAGATCTACTTCATCAATAAAATCAACATTGATAACAAATCTAATTTTACACTGTTTTGTTACCTTCGGCTCTGCATCCTTATGTACCCATCCCAGTGGATATGGGTTTGGATGATCATGAACTTTCAACCCCAACTTCTTGACCAGATATGCTGCGATGAGATTTTCCTGCGATCCTGACTCAAAGAGAGCATTAATCTTCGTCTTCTTGACCTGTATCTTTACATGGAAGAGTTTGGTAATTTCTTTCTCTTCCTATTGTTGAAGGCTACTCAGTTTCACCTCCTTTTGCATTGACGTACAAATGATCTTCTCATCCATGTCCGAGATGCTTTCAACTTGGTTGCTCGAATTAATGGCCATGAGATTCTTCTTCTTATTATATTTCTTCTTGTTCTTCAGGTTTAGCTCTAGATGCCATTTCCAGCACTTCTCCTTTGTATGGCCATCAATGTTATAGTGGTTGCTAGGATCTTTGCACTGGTGTTTTATCTTTTCCCCCTTTTTCTTCTTCTTTTCCTCTTTAGAAGTGTCTTGTTGCTCCTTTTTCTTCGATCCACTTGATTGCGCTCTTTTCAAGCCTATGTTCTCCAAGTGTTGTGCCTATACACAAGCCTTGTCCACTGTTTTGGGTTTGAAAAACATCACTTGCTCATGCAAATGATTATGCATACCCCCTAAATATTTGAGGAGTACATCTAGGTTCTCTAGAGAGATACCCAACATTATAACCATCTTTCTGAATTTTGTGGTGTACCCCTGCACACTGTGGCCCGGTTTTTACCTGAAGTAATGCCACCGGATCTACTAGTCTTCCACGTACCCAATGGGATAAAACTGTGACTTCATGAGGGTTTTGAAATCCTCCCACTTAGTCACTTGATGTTCTCCCTCCAACCTTATAGTTTCCATGTGGCTCTCCCACCAAGTTAGTGCATGGCCCTCCAATTTCAGTCGCGTGAATGAGATCTTCTGCCCCTTCCTCGATTTGATGGACACTGAAATAAACTTCCAATTGTTGCAACCAGTGTTTCAGCTTCATAGCATTGATCTCACCATGTTATGGCTTGATAACGACTTTTTATTCCACTTTAAATAGGGTTTGGTTCACAGCACTCAAACTGGGTTGGTCTTTTCTGGGTTCTTTCTTCGACTGGTTATCTCCGTCTTCCTGATCTCTTGATCCCCCTTTTGATTTTTCCTATGCATTCAAACCCCCTTCTTCTCCAAATATCCCCATATTATTGATTAGGGCCACCATGAGGAGGTTGATATTGCGGTTTATATCTGCAACTTGTTCTTCAAGCCGTGAAAACCTCACCTCTGCAAGTTCATGAGATTCGTTTATAGGTTCGTCACCCATGATTAGGGTTTTACGATTTTCGACCTTGCCGGTCTAGATCCCTGCAATCTCCAAAAAAACCCAAAAAACCTGCTCTGATACCAAATGATCCGTAAACTACCATATTATAATTTGATAATATTATATTAAAAAAATATGAGATTCTACCCTATTACAATTTTATTTAATTTCTACATCTTTAGATTTTATTATAATTAGTGTATGCATGCAAATATAAATTATGTAGAAAAGTAAAGAACATATAAAACAAGATCAAACACACATAATACACAAGATATGCTCTTTGTGAAACCCTTTCAAGAGAAAAGCCAACTGGAAGCTGAGGTCGCTTTGCTCTCTTTCTCTGTCTAGAAATATGGCTACAAATACAAAGAAGTAATGTTTGTGGCCCATGGGCTGATATAGTGCACATATCCTCTATGTGTGCTCTACCTCCTATCTCTCTTGGCTGCCTTTTCTCAACTATGGAACAAATTTCTTTCGAAAGAATGGAATTCTGCTTCCTCCTAGTGGCCCAATTTATAACACAACTCAATAGCCTACTAGTGGTTAAGTTTGACTATAACAACTCTTAAATAGAGTTACAAAATAGAATCTTCTAGAGTCTTTTACATCAAAAACATGTGTCTAGCCCCTTTTCCATGAATAATGAAGGCTGACGCAACATCCTCCTAAACTATAGGTGGGAAAATAAGAAGGTCAACTTTTGAGTGGCATAACTTTTACATACGGACTCTGATTGATGTGATTCTTGCGTCGTTGGAAAGATTTCTCTATGTAGAATAGCATGGAATGGTGTGCAGTTATAAGATAAATTTTTACCCCCAAAAAATGTCTTATGATGCCTCAAAATGTTCCCAGAAGTTTTCAGACCCCGTTTTTCCAAATTGGGTCCTTCTAGTAAAAACGGTCCCGTGAGTTGATTCCTCCACTTTTTCCACTCAAAATTCTTCTATATGGTTGAAAAAAATATAATGATCCAATTCGGATCAACTCTTATTTTATATGCCGTACCACATCCTCAAAGAGTATCAAATTCCATATGGTTACCCAATCCTCCATTCCGTCTTCCTAAGTGAAGACAAGAATGACGTGCCTATCTCTTCCTTTCAACTAGGGAGGATATATCAACCAAGCCAAGCTTTTATCTCAAGTATACAAGCTTCTTGTTAGGAAGATATTTTGTCAATATATCAAGTACCTACTCATAAGTGGAGATATATTGTAGTTGCAACACAACATTTTGTACTAGTTCTTGAATATAGTGATACTTTTTGTTTATATGCTTTTTCTTTCCATGAAATGCTGGGTCCTCAAACAAATGTATACAACTAGTGTTTTTACAATGTATCACTATAAGGTCCATCGGTCCTTCAAATAGGTCGAATAGAAGCTTCCTCAACCATACGACGTCTCTTCTTACTTCACAAGCTATAACATACTTAGCCTTAGCACTACTCAAAGCAACTGTGTCTTGCTTTTTGCTCATCCATGAGATCGTAGAGGATTCCAAACTAAAACATCCTCCTATAGTGCTTCTTCAATCCTTCTCACTACCTCCCCAGTTAGAATCTATATATCCCATCAAGTGGACATCATTCCTCCTATCATATTTTAGGCAGTAGTGGATAGTTCCTCACAAATATATCAGTATATGTTTTTCTTCTTTCCAATGATCATGATTTGGCTCCACTTGGAATTGACTGAGAATACTAAAAAACATATGTCAAGTCGATTTTTCACTAAGTACATAAGTGAGCCAATCAATTTTGTATACTTAGAAGGATCCATAGGGTTTGATTCAAAACTTCTTATTCTTTACAAGTTTGTGATCATCAAAGTGGTCATAGGTTTTCAATCCATCATGTCAAACCTATTTAACATATTGATCACATACTTTCCTTGAGCCAAGAAAACTTCATCAGGTCCTTTCCAGACTTCCAGTCTTAAATAGTAATGCATTAGCCCTAGATCCTTCATGTCAAATTCTACTTCTAGTTGCTTTTTAAATTCTTCAATTTGACCTTCTACATCTGTCAAGAGAAGATCATATACATATAGAATACTGATTACAAGTTCTCCATCTACAACCTTGATGCAAAGGTTCGGATCAACAAAAATTTTTGTGAAGCCTATTCATTGAAGATATGCATCCATTCTAGCATACTATGCCCTTGGTGCTTTCTTGATTCCATAAAATGCTTTCTTTAATCTGTAAACATATTCCTTTCTATATTTAAGTTCAAATCCCAAGGGTTTCTCTATATATACTTCTTGATCAATTGTGCCATTCATAAACGCAGGCTTGACATCCACTTGGTGGATGTTACATCCCATCGATGCTGCTAGAGAGACCAATGAACAAATTGTTGTGTACCTTGTTGTTGGATAGAAACTGTCTCTTCATAATCGATGCCTTCTTGTTGGGAGAATCCCCTAGCCACAAATATTTCCTTATACTTATCTATGCTTCCATCTGCGCATGTTTGATCTTGTAGATCCATTTGGAAGTCACCATAGATTTTTCTTCAGGCCTAGGTACAATTTCCATTTTGCAGAAATTCGATGGCCATCATCTCATTAGACTGTTGTAGTCGATTAAGGTAGGTAATCCATCCTTCTTTTATGAAAATTCCACATGTAGCATCAGAGATCATTAACACCTGCGGTTCGCTTCATATTGATCTGCCTCCCATTTTGTTCAAGCTTAGCACACTGTTAATTTTTACAGAGAAAAAACACAAAAATGGTGATGGAACAACAAGTTGTGCATATTGGGAAATATCAATACCGTTAAACTTTCTATTCCTGAGTTTTGATGGAGTCATAGTACCTCCAAATAAGGAGTTGACACGTATGCTAGTGTATTATGGAGGTCGCCCGCGCCCCCTTGAAATGTGACAGGCTGTCATTGGCCGACAAATAAAGGAGCAACATGCTAGACTGTAGTCGTACAATAAAATAAAGGAACAACATATATATCCATGACATGATTACAAAAATCAACGGATTAGTGAAATCGAGGCTTATGATGGAAATCACAAATAGATATGGAAATGCTGTGAAATGATGCGAAAAATAAAGGATAGGCTGGTTGATGTAAGTAAAAGTTCTTATGCGGTCATTATCCACTTTAACCATTATGATTGATTTATAAATGATTTTTCATGTATTAAAGGTTTGAAAGGGTTATATAACATAATCTCATTTGAAATCAATATAAAGATATAAGAAAAGGGTTTATAATGACTATTGGTGTATGAAAAGTATGACTTCAATACCATCAGCAGAGCTCTATTGCCCACAGGTGTCCATAACCTTGAAAGAGTTGCTTGTTTCACCCTTGGAACCATAATCCTTCATGTATGCCTAGGAAAGTGTTGTGCGATGTCAAAATGGAGGCCATTGTGCTAGCTTGGTAACCAGATGAATCACAATGCCATTCACCAGGAAGGAGTGAAAGGTGGGTAGGCCGGCTCGTGATGAGATCTCCTGTTCCAAGGACTTTTTTACTTTTCTGATATGCCTCTTAGATCATATCCCTAGTGTGGTGGCCATAGTGGGAATTCCACTTCACTGATTCTTTATGATCATGGTAGGCTGGCTCTTGATGAGACCCCCTATCCTTCATTTGACAAATCATATTAGTAATCATATAGATATATATTTTTCTCTCTTTTTTTCTTTTCTTTTATATGGCACTTTCCTATTTATATATAGAGGATGGCTCAACACTCCTTAAGAATAGGGATGGTGGAAGAAGTTTGAACATCTCAATAGAGGAAAATATGCCCTTATTCTTATTCAATAATAATGATCAAAGAGAATTATGAAGATTTAGAAAGAACCAATATGATAAAAATAATCAATCAAATTGGTTTTAGTGAAAATAAAGACAACAAGGTGATATAAATAGTTGTCTTTTCCTCTTTTTTCTTATCGATTCAAAGAAATTTCTCTAAAGATAACGATTTTTCTTTGATTTGCTAATTTTAGTATCCTCTAGTTTTTGTATTCTTGCATAAATGTATACCTATGCCTTTAAATGAACCATCATTAAAAAAAAATCCTCTTAAATGATGAAACACACACACAAAAAAAACAGAAAATGCACTCAAAAAGTGTTGTTCCTTAAAAGGAACAACTGTTATTCCTTAAAAGCAACAACTGTTGTTCCTTAAGAGGAACAACAACTGTTCCTTAAACGGAACAACGAATAAAGCAAGCGCGAAATAAAATACCAACCCTTTGGCAGAACAACCTAAAATCACCCAAAATCGAAACTGTTGTTCCTTTGAAAAGAATGACAGAAAGGAAAAAATGTGAAGGTGGGTTGTTCCTTTAAAAGGAACGGCCAGACAATCTGGAGAAAGTGTTGTTCCTTCGGAAAGGAACAACAAGACAATCTGGCGAAAGTGTTGTTCCTTCGGAAAGGAACAATAAAACAATCTGGCGGAAGTGTTGTTCCTTCGGAAAGGAACAACAAAAATGTGGAAATGTTGTTCCTTCAGAAAGGAACAATAGAAAACAAAAGTGTTGTTCCTTTGGAAAGCAACAACAAAAAACGAAAGTGCCATTCCTTTGGAAAGGAACAAAAAAAATGTGGAAATGTTATTCCTTCGAAAAGGAATAGCAAAATGCAAAAGTGTTGTTCCTTTGGAAAGGAATAATGGAAAAACAAAAGTGTTTTTGGTTCACAAAGGAACAACAGAAAGACGAAAGTGGTGTTCCTTCGGAAAGGAACAACAAAAATGTGAGGATGTTTTTCCTTCGGAAAGGAACAACAAAATGTGAAAATATTGTTCCTTCAAAAAGGAACAACAAAAAAACGAAAGTGTTGTTCCTTCAAAAAGGAACATTGAAAATGCGGAGACGTTGTTCCTTCAAAAAGGAACAACAAAATGCGAAGGTGTTGTTCCTTCAGAAAGGAACAAAAAAAAGGCGGAAATGATGTTCCTTTGGAAAGGAACAACAAAATGCAAAAGTGTTGTTCCTTCGAAAAGGAACAGCAAAATGGCGGAAATGTTGTTCCTTTAGAAAGGAACAACAAAATGAAAAAGCGTTGTTCCTTCATAAAGGAATAACAAAAAGGCGGAAATGTTTTTCCTTCAGAAAGAAACAACAAAATTCAAAAGTGTTGTTCCTTCGGATAGGAACAGCAAAAAGGCGGAAATGCTATTCCTTCGGAAAGGAACAACAAAATGCAAAAAAATGTAGAAATGCAAAAATCTGTACAGAAAATAGTTTATGCAAGCAGAAAAGAAAAACTTATGTACAAAATTTAGGAACAAAGAAATTGTTTAGTGAACCAATGCTAAGGAAGGGTTATTTTCCTCAGCCAGAATCTGCATATTAGAATCTTCCTGGAGCTGCTGGTAAAAGGATTCCTGAGTAAGCGGTTTATGGTACAGTTGCACTCAGTGACCATTTGCTTTAAAGGTATGTCCAGATCCATCAATAGTAGTCAAGGTAATGGTGTCATTGTCATGCACTTCCTGGATTTCATATGGTCCAAGCCATCGAGTCTGAAGTTTTCCCAAAAAATCCTGAAACATGGAATCATATAGGAGTGCCCAATCTCCTTCGTGGAAGATTTTCTTTTTGATCAAAGTGTCATGCCATTTTGCTCTCTGCTGTTGAATTAATGTAGTGTGTTGAAGAGCCGAGAGCCTAATTTAATCTAGCTCGTTAATTTGTTATAATCTGTTAGTCTGGGCCTCATTTAAATCCAGACCAATCTCCTGTGCTATTCTTAATGTTTGTATTTCGAAATCTATTGGAAAGATGGGTTCCTTTCCAAATACTAGCTGATATGGTGAATAACCAGTGGTGTTTCTCCATGTTGTTCAGTATGCCCACAAGGCCTCCGAAAATATTGAAGCCCAATCACGCCTGTGTGATGAAATGGTTTTTGTGAATATTACCTCTATCACTTTATTCATGCTTTCTACTTGGCCATTTTCCTGTGGGTGATATGGAGTGGTAATTTTGTGCTGAATGTGATAAAAACTCAATGTTGCAGCGATTTTATTACCTACAAACTGTGGTCCTCTGTCCATGATTATATCCCTTGGGAGGCCATATCGTACAAATATTTGGAATAGGAAACTAATCACAGAGTCCTCTGTAGCTCTTAGAAGTGCCTCTGCTTCAACCCATTTGGTCACATACTCTTTTGCTACTAGAATATATGTTTTCTGATTTGATGATGGGTTGATCAGACCAAAAAAATCAAGCACCCAATGCTCAAATGGTTCGATTACTAACTGTGGGTTTAAAGGCATTTCGTCGGACTGTCTAGGGCATCCTGCTCTTTGGCAACTGTAACAAGCTTGAAAAAATTTCTTAGTGTCTTTAAAGATTGTGGGCTAGTAATAACCTGTTTGCAAAACCTTTTGACCAGTCCTTCGATCTGCAAAGTGTCTGCCACACAGTCTGTCATGACAGGGTTTCAGAATGTGAAATATTTTGTCTTCACAGACACATCTTCTAATGTGCATATCTTCCCCTGTATGAAATAGGTAGCCCCCAATCCAAGAAAATTGGGTACTACGTTGCACAATCTATTTTCATTCATTGGGGGTTAGATGCTTTGGTAATTTTCCTACTGCTAAGTGATTTGCAACATTAGCATACCGGGGTGTCTTGATAGTAACATCAAACAAATTTTCATCTGGGAATTGATCTTTGACTTCTGTTGTGTCCGCTGGCTTTGGCATTCATGAGAGAAAGTTAGCTACAAGATTCTCTTTCCCAGGTCGATCTTTTATTGTGATGTCAAATTCTTGCAATAAGATCAACCATCTTATTACTCTACCATTTGTAATTGGTTTATTTGCTAAATATTTTATGGCAGAATGATTTGTATATAAAACAACAGGATATCCAGTGATATAATGCCTAAATTTGTTTACAACATGTATTACAACTAAAAACTCTTTTTTAGTTATGGTATAGTTTAGCTCAACAGAAGACAAATTCTTGCTAATATAATAGATTGCATATGGTTTTTTGTCTTCTTCCTGCCTAAGGACTGCTCCAATAGCTGTGTCTGAAGCATCTAATGAAATTTGAAATGGCAGGTCCCAATTTGGGCCTCTGAGCACTAGGGTTGTTGACACAAGCTTTTTTAGATCCTCAAAAGCACAATTGTATTTATCTATCCAAACAAAATCAACATTCCCTGTAAGTGTGTATAGAGGTGCAGTTATTTGAGAAAAATGTTCTATGAATCTCCTATAATAACCAAAAAATTCATGAAAACTGTGTACCTCTGTCTGTGTGGTAGGAGTAGGTATTAACAAAATTATTTGAATTTTGGCCGGATCTACCTGTATTCCAGCTGCTGAGATGTAATGACCTAGGATGATCCCTTCAGTCATCATCATATAGCACTTTCCATGGCTCGAGTAGAGCCTGGTGGCAATACATCGTTGCAACACCTTTTCCAATGTGTCTAGTGCTAGCTCAAAATCAACTTCGTATGGTGTGAAATCATCCATGTATACTTCGAGCCCTTCATTTATTAAATCTGAAAAGATGCTGAGGATGGCCCTCTGAAATGTGGCAGGGGAATTGCATAGGCCAAAGGGTAGGACTCTGTAAGCAAATGTTCCTCAGGATAGGTAAATGTAGTTTTGTTCTGGTCTTTAGGGGCAATCTAAATCTGATTGTATCCACTAAAGTCATCCAAGAAAGAAAAGAATTTCTTTCCTGCTAATGTGTCTAATACCTGATCAATGAATGGAAGGGGAAAGTGGTATTTCTAGGTTGATTTGTTTAATTCTCTATAATCTACACAAATCCTCCATTTTCCATTCTTATTTGGCACCACTACTAGTGGAGAGACCCACTTGCTATCAGAGATTGGATAAATAAAGTTTACATCCAAAAGTTTTTGTAATTCAACTTTCACAATATCTTTTAGGTGAGGGTTGAGTCTCCATTGGGGTTGGCGAACATGTCTAACATCCTTTTCTGTATAAATGTGGTGCATACACAGCTGGGGATCAATTCCCTTCATGTCTAGATAATCCCATGCAAAAGATTATGTATATTTTCTCAGTGGTTGGACCAACTTTTCTTCTTGTTCAAGAGTCAGGTTACTGTTAATGTTCAAGGTTTTTCCTGGATCAATCTCTATAGTTTTGTTGTTTGAAACATAGGTAGTGGGTATTGTTTGATCATGAGTGTCTTTGAGGGGATCTTCTTCTAGTTCATTGTCAAATGTTGCCTCTAGCATGTGACATTGTACATGGGATCTGGATTCAGATTGGTTAATGAAGTTGTTAATAACATCATCCTCTATTTGATCTTTAAAATCGAGGGCATCTTCTATGGTTAATGGGGACCTAATGTTTTCTGTGAGGTATGATACAGTTTGTTTGTTAGTTTTCATTATTGTTACACTTGGCTTGCCTGGCGGGTATAGAGCTAGATTCTTGATATTACTCCCTCTAGTTATAGTCATACTGCCTTGTCGACATCCAATGTAAGCATCAATAATCACAAGCCAAGGTCTACCTAAGATTAAAGGGTGTCCATCGAGTCAATTTTTGGGGTTGATTACCAGAAAGTTAGCAGGGTATTCCCAGGAATCTACACATACCATTACATTGTGTAGTGTACCTTCTAGCCTAACTACTGATTGGTCAGCCAGTTCTAATAAGGTGGAGGTTGGTTCCACTGATGTAATGCCCAGTTTCTGACAAGTGGTGGTTGTTAAGATATTAATTGCAGCCCCTAAATCAACTAGGGAAGTTGAAGAGGTTTGTCCATTGATTTGCACCGTCACTATAGGATTCCATGGGTCTTCATATTTGACAGGTGCTTCTCTTCCTAATAACAGATCAGCTAGGGTGACAACTACTTGGACAGTTGGGTTAGTTGTTATTCTCCTCTTTGGCTTCCTTTTACATAACTTTTTGATGGTTTTTGCATATATTGGGGTATCTTGGATAGCTTGGAGGAGTGGAATTTTTATACAAAGATTTCTTAGTTCTCCCAGAATATCAAAGTCAGGATGTTCTATAGGGTGTGGTACGATTAATCGTTATGGGAATGGGGGAGAAAACGTAGTTGCTTGATCGTGATTTTGTTGTTTGACCACATCTTCTTCTTGTAGTGGTTGTTCTATGGATCACTGATTTTCAACTTGAGCATTTTTATTTCCCTCAATTTCTATAATGCGCCCAGACCTTAATTGAAGGTCATTACACTCCCATAGATCAGTTTCTAGTTCTAGTGTTTTGATTATTTGAACAGATTGAACCGGTCTATTATTTGGGTTCAGGTTGGGTTGGGCTGGAATTTGCGGTCTGAAGTTGGACTAGGGGTTTTTTTGTAGTGTATATGGCATTGGCAGTGTGGGTTGAGGGAGTGGGATGGTTCCAGCTTGTTGATTCATTAGTCTTTGCCAGTTTGACTACCAGGCTTGACTCTGCGAAGTGGGAGGGGACCATTGCATTGGATATGCATTGTTTTACCAATATGGTGAAGAATAGGGAAAATTTGGCCAATTAGGTTGGCTTGTTTGATTTGGCCATGGTGATGAAGGAAATGGTTGTTGTCACCAGTTTGAAAAGGGTGCCTAATTTTGCCACATTTTATTATATTGCTGAGCATGATATTTTAGAGGTTAGAAAGAAGAAGATGGATTAGAGGGCATACCTGGTTGTTGTGGTTGCCATTGATGGCCCTAATTGAGTAGGTACACTGGTTCTGATTCTTATTCCGCTTCTTTGTACAATGCTTTCAAACTAGGAAGTGAGGGGAAGTTCTCTGTGGAGTGATCTTTTGTACAAATAGCACAAACTTGAACTACATCTAGTGGGCACTCTTTGTGGCTATGTTTCTTTATGCATCTAGGGCAAAATATTGCCAGATTTTTCTCTACTTCTGCTTGTTTATGTTTAGCTTGCATAATATCGAGATGTGTTTTCAGAGTCCCCAATATATCAGTTTTGAAATTCTCCAATAAATTCCCAATTTCTACGTAGGTTACTCCTCCACCGGAGATCTTATTGTCCCTTATGAGCATAAAACGTTCCGCTGGTTTTAGCCTTGTACTTCCTCTGGAACTCCTGATGCACAGACCAATAATGTCAGCAAAATTTTCTTGATACATGTCACATTTTCCCATAATATTTAGTGTTTCAACCCATTGTTCCTTCATCCCTTTAATTAATGTTGTTTTTAATACATTCTCAGGTAAGGGTAATGATGCATAAGGGGATCTTTGAAGATTATACTAAAAACGTTCAACATATTCTTCTAGTGTCTCATTAGGTCTGGCTACCATCTGAAATATTTCATCCTTTAATTCTTTAGACCTACAATAATCCTGATTTTGTTTCAGGAAAGCACCTTTCATTTGATCCCAGTTGTTTATAACAGCTCCACCTAACCCCATAAACCATCGTAAAGCTGCTCCTTTTAATGTGGAGGGAAATAATTTTAGCTTTTGGGGATCGGTGGTATAGTCGTACCCCCAGCATAGCACATCGAATTCAAATAAAAATGAATCTGGATCTTTCGATGTCATGCCATGGAATGTAGGGATATGCTAGAGAGGAATGGCCTTCATGGGTGCATTGGCTGCAGTATCTACAATGGGATATTGTAGTGTGGAGGTTTGGTGTGTTTGCTGGTTCTGGGCCATTTGGTCAAATATGTGCCAATATCCTTCTGGGATTTCTAGGGGTGTATTCCTAGGCTGGTTAGAAGGAGCAGGAATGGCTTAAACAACACTTCCTTTGTCTGGGATGATAAGAGTTCCTTGCTGAACTAATGTCTGGGGGGATCTTAGCTCTTCAGGTTCTTCAACTTTGTTTTGGATGATTTTGACAGCACTTCCCTTATCTGGGCTACTTAGTGGCTGAACTATTCCAAGAGGAGATCTTGGTTCTTCAGTTTCCGCTGTTTCTCCTCCTCCTTTGCATAGATTACTAAGGTTCCATTCATGTAACGATTTTGGGCTAGAATTCTCAATTTCTTGAAAATCTTACTCCTCTATTTGGCTGTGCACCTCAACAAAGGCTACAGATGGTGATTCTGTGGCCCCAAGGGAACTAGTAGGTTGTCTAGAAGCAACTTTTCTAGGGCCTACCAATGGCTGAGATTCTACTTTTTTAAGGATATCATCTATAAAGGTTGATCGGCCAAGGGTCACCAGTCCCTTAGCTTTATCAGGTTTGGGTAGTGGTTTAAGATTTTTTTCAGGCTTTTTCTACTTAGTCATGCACACAAATCAAATACTTATTTCTACCCAAAATAACAACAAATCTACAGGAAAGAAAGAAGGGGAGTAGGGCTGTTACATGCTCCATATGCAGGTTCTTACCTTCTATTTTTAAAACCCAACTCTCTCCTAGAAAGTACTTACACTACTCTCTTTTCAAAAGAAACCAATGGCTACACTCTCATCGACAACGACGCCAAAATGTTGAGCGATAAAAAGGTGTCTTTTAACCCCTATTTACCTTACATTAATTATCAATCCAGGTACGATTTTTTATCTCATGAGTGTACTCAGTCTGAGGCAGTCACTTGTTCAAGAGTAATGCTTGTAGTATAGTGCTTTGCAAAAGTACATGAATGCTGGAAACAAACTCTAATTGTAATGGCAAGAAACTTAAATGCTTTGTAACTAAATCATCCACTCAAGAAACTACAACAATCATCAGTTAAGGATGCAGTAATGATAATTCTTTCCCCTGTAAACTGATGTAAATGAAAATCAATCACAGGCTAGATCTCCAATTTGAGAACTTAGACAACAGTAGTCACTGTTCGTTACAATTGTAGATCTTTCTATCCACACTAAAGAAAATGCTAGAAATAACAATTCAATTAGCAAAAAAGGAACAACAAATAATCTATTGAAAAGATCGAACAACAAAGCTTAATCTACAGGAATGAATTGAGCAACAAAGCTTAAATGAATTGAACAACAATCTTCAACTAATAAAGGAATTGAACAACAATATTTAACTAATAAAGGAATTGAACAACAATCTAAGAAAGGAACAAGAAACCTATTTAAGTGTAATCACACAGTGAATATAAAGTAATTGAATCATCAATATTATTCTAGCATAATGGACATTAACCATAGTTATAAAGAAACGACAATTGTAGTTATAATTGAGCAGCAGTTAAATGAACAACAATCGCAATTGTAAGTGAACCGTAGCTAAATGAACAACAATCACAACTGTAAATGAACAACAAAATTTGAATTAAACAGTGCAATATTATTTCATATTGAATAACATAACATTTTCAGTTGTAAATAACAATCTTGCTATCCAATTACGATTTCGATATAACAGAGCAATTCAAGGAAACGTTCAGGAATAGAAGATTACTAAATAAAGCGAATTAAAGAAATGCAAAGGAAATCAAACCACACACGACTGTAATCGTAAAATAATGATATAAGAAGCAAGTGATCCACTAGGGCGGGGCCCTTAGCCACCAGGGAAACATTGTTGCGTTTACTCCAGGATCAGATAATGGAACAACAACTGAGTTATATATTAATCATAAATGGAAGAGTTACAACTATCGTTCTTTAAAGAGAGTCGATGATCAAAGTTAAGATTACAACAGTAAGTTCTACAAATTGACAATAATATCCGCCCCTTGGGCTAGCAGTGTTGTCCCTTTTTATAATGGCCAGGCGGAAGTATCAAAGATACAGATAAGCCTTGAAGTATCAAAAATAAAGATTGGCCATATCTTTGATCTCCAATTTATCGTTTTGTCTTCTTGCGTTGATGTCGTGTTTTCTCTTCCTTTTCCTGGACCATGTGCTCCGATCTTGATCTCCTTGTCTGGATACGACTTTTTGTCAAAGGGACAACAATTGCTTCTACTTTGCCTTTTCCTCCCGAATAATGATTTTCTATTTCCTTCACTTTCTTCATAGAAAAAGACAATAATTAGTTATTTTGTATCAATCACAAATCTCCTTAATTCTATCATAATTCTTTGACATATTACCATCTTAGAATGTAAAGGAGTTATGATTTAAAGGAAAAGATAAAGAAATAAATGGTAAATACATACCTTTTCCACTGCTCAACAATATCCTCATAGGGTAATTGGTAGATATCTCCTCCTGCTAACAATTGTAGGGTATCTAGAAGATCTTCCCTTACACCCCTAAGCAAGACCAACTTTAGTGACTCAGGGTCAAGTGTGGACATGACCCTTTTGTAACTAAGTTGGAATCTTTCTTCCTAATCCTCTAGGGATTCATCATTGCCTATGGTCATCCTAAAAATTCCCTCTTTTGTATCTGTGACACAAGTAAGTTCCCTCTACAGACAAAGGAAACCCCTCTATCCCTAGAGTGGGTCTAATCACAGCAAAGACAATACTAAAGCCAATTTCCTTAGAAAGTTGATGCCATGAAGGCTTACCTTTGAACTGTCATTTGATGAAGTTCTTGTTGTGTTGCTCCAACTTTAATTCTTCTAATCACTTGTACTTGAAAACAACGTATAGAACACAACCACGAACATAATAGAGTACAACAAAAACTATCTAATTAAAGAGTCAAGGAGCTTCAATCTATCATTATGCATTTCGACAAACGATATAAGAAATAAGCTATTGATTTGTATTAATGTAAATCAAAGTAGAACTTACAACCAAGCCTTGACGTCATAAGTCTCTTAGAAGGGTCCTGTCATCATGTCTCCGCAAGCGTTCACTCATATAATGTCTCCCAAAAGATGAATAACTCTCTCTCCTACCAAAAAGCTAATGCTAGAATACTCTAACAACCAAGTTAAATCCACTCAAAACCATACCAAACTGAGTTACATAAGAGGCTACTTCCACACTCTAGAAAAAACTCTCTACTCTTACTATTGAATTCTTGAACTCTGGAGCTAGCTAATCTCAGTCATGGAGGAAGTATTTATATGAGGAGGAGCTTCCATAAAAGATGGGAGAAAGATCTTATCTCTTGGAGAGGTTACACAAAAAGTGGAACAACCATCCCAAAGGAGAGAGGCGAGCTCATATGATCCAACAACCAACCCTAGGACCACCCATGAAGCTGTTAAACTTCAAAGCTTCGACGAGTTGTTTAAAAAACTTGCCAAAAGTAGCTCATCATGAGTGCAACATAGAGAAAGAGTGAAGACTTCGCTAGGGCTAGTGCAATCTTGGCCATCTTCGCGGGTGGAACAACTGCGGTCCCACGACAACCCAAAAACATAAGTAAACAAGGGTTTGCTCTAGGAGAAATAAACTGAGTTATTCTTCCTGAGATGACAAGGAATACATTGACACATAATTTGCAACATGATACAAGGCAGATGTCAATAACATGGACTGGCAATGTCCGGAATCAGTGAATGCGGGATTAGTGACAAATTACTGTGTAACAGATGCCCCCTAAAGAATGAAGGCAGAGAGAGTGGGATGCGCGAAATGATTTACGAATCCATAACTGAAACAAAACACTATTGCGGAGAACCTACAATGCAAGTACAACTGATATCTTTGATACATGAGTACATAGTGAAAGGACGTACATATACATAAGGCATGGGAATAACCATAAGATAAACATAAATGACCTGTGGTATGGACACAACCATTCAATCAAAAGGACCATATGAAAGACTCAGGTATGGTCACAACCATCCAATCAAAAGAGTCATGTATACAATCACGAACCAATCCATGCAACCTGGACTTGTGTAATCTGAGCCCAGGGTCTTGAAACCCAACTTGATCAAGGTACAAACTCTAATATGTGAATAGATGTGCTGAAGTCAAGCATACTAGAAAAATCACTTGATTACCGTTCAATGATGAAAACCATTAACAAGTGTGAGAGGGACCATCAGTAATGTCAATGGTTCTCAAGGTACCGCTAGTACAATCCATAGAGTGTGAACAATGATTTGAAGTCGAACACCCGTGAAATCACCCGATCGAAGGATAATGATGAAAGCCTGTCATCGAATGCGAAGAACCTGCCATTAAGGCATGCAAGCTCCAAGGTACCAGAAAAGAGTCTCTAGATCAACTTCCCGAATAATGAGCTGAAGTCAACAGGAAGCGATTAATCAAAGGATGGACATAATGCTTCCCACATCATCGACACAAGACAAAGGAATAAGGTGAATGTGGATGAGACAGAGATTCAGAGGAAGGTGTGTAAGGATATAAAATACAAAAGATTTAAGCTCTTGAACATATCACCGACACGACTCTAGAGTTTGGCATCATTTTGGTACCAAGGTATCAAAGGTCATGATGATGTAGCAAGGATCAAATGGAATGAGGCAAAACTAATAACCCGAAACCTAGAAGGCTAACGATAAAGTGAGGATATCCCAACACGACACAAAGCAGAAAGAGTTTCGATGTTCAAGAGTGATAAGCTACTGTAATAATTAATATAACCAACATAGTACTTCCAAATTTTCCTCCATTTCTGGCAAGTACCCCAATTATTTTTGAAACATAAGCTTGAAGGGGATAGCATATGCTTGTAGTGTAAGTTTTTCCTTTGGACAAATCTGACCTAGTAAGTTTTAACAAGCCCTAGGAAGGAGAAGCTCGGTCTCGTCATAATGACAGGTCCAATTTCGTCAGGGTTTAATGAGTTTGACATAGGTAAAACTCAGAAACTTTTTCATTTTTAGAGAGTTGGAAAAAGACATGGAAAAGAAAACTCCAAAGGTCCCTTTTCGTAAATTTGTCCCTCGAATCTGAAAAGGTAGAAAACAATACCCAAGGGAACCTATTGACCATGATAGATCAACGTATACCTTTTTTGTAAGTAATCTATCCTAGTCCATAAAAGGGGTAAACTTATACTGGGTAGATGAGACTTCGCAGCCTTTAACGAGTTCAAAGCAACAAGAGCTCGGTGATCTTTTCATGTTTCACAAGTCAGAAAAGAGCTTAAAGATGACTCCAAAAGGGACTTTTTCATGTTTTTACCGAGTTCAAAAAAGTATAAAACACAACTCATAAATCATCTCTAGAGTACTTTGGAACCTGTTGCTGCACAAAAGCAAGTGTAAGGTCTGTTTTCGATGTAAATATGCATGAAATACTCAAAAATAGACCAAAAAACCTAATTTACAAACCCTAATTTGACAAAAAAAGCTTATAAAAAGGGCCATGAGGTAAAAATCAATTTACTTTTTACTTTTTTACCTTGGAGTGAAAAATTTACCCTTGTGCATTAGTGATTTCAATGATCAACTCGAGGAGTTTCAGGAGCTTGCCAACAAAATCGTCCGGTCCAGGTAGGCACTACACCTTTTCCTACATTTTTAGATAGAATGTAGCTCGTTTTTGGTAGTTTTAACTGTTATTTGGGAAGATTTTGGCATGAGGATGTTTGCAGTGGTCGTTGTGGGTCGCCAGCTCAGGACCATGATGAGCCAGAATCTTCAATGGAGAAAAATTGAGCTCTTCGTGACTGTACACCAAATAGTCAGAAGAGCCCTAATTTTCAAAATTGTGGATTTTGGCTCAGCACACCTATTTGAAAAACAGGCGCGACGAGCACTAATAACCAAAATTTCTCAAAAATTAAGCAATTTCACAAGATTTTAAACACAAATGGAGTACTTATAATTACAATGTGCGTGCTTGAAGGGTTAAAATCATGTTGATTGAGTGGAAAGAGTGGGAACATAGCAATGATGACGAGTTTGCCATGGGGGATACAAATTGCTTGGACATGCTCCAGAATTGCGAGCATCTAAATTTTTTTATGGTACCCTATCTGAGAGCACAACTGAACCTACTCCAATATCTTGTTGGAGCATGGGATCCGAATGAGGAGAAATTCAACATTCGGGGGCAGGAGCTAGAAATTGATGCCAACAACATCTATTTCTTTACAGGGTTATCATGGAGGGGGGAAAGGCCCCGAATGACAGGTACCTAGATCACAGGAGAAACGATGGATATGCTCATCGATAGAATGTGTCCAGAGGTCCAGAAATCAAACAAGGGAGGAAAACTAAAGATCGCCATAGTAGCAGACTTGTCCCTGAGAATTCTCCTTTCCACCATCACTAGAGCGGCTGGTTTTCAGGCCTTGCATGTGGCCACGAAGACTCAACTCCGGCTGGCCGCTGACTACCTAAACCTCACTGTGTTCAACTAGGCCGAGGCAGTAGCAAATAACCTCAAACAATAGCTAACAAAATGTTGGCAAGGAGATACCAAACAGTTTGGATATGGCTCGATCCTCGTACCGTTCATCCTAGAACGGATCCCCATCTTCCAGAGACAGGAGGTGGCCGTTTTAAGGCCACCACCACGGGAACCGTAGATCACTCTCTAGACCATTATGATGCCTCAAGGAGGCGGCGGCCAATAGATGTCATGGAGACCAGAGTTCTTTGAGTTTCTAGATCGCCAACTCATTTTTGCAGAGGATTGGCCATATTCTGGGACAAACTTCAGGGGTGATCCAAACCTAGTACTCCCACCTGGGGAACACTGGGATGATAGAGGTAACAAACTCATTTTTTGATTTTGAAAGAGTTTTATAATTTTTAATACTTTATATATATATATATATGTATGTCTTGATTATTATGTTCCAACCATTTTCATCGAGATTTTCCTTGTTTTCCTTGGATCTTGAAAGAATGATCTCCCTTTCACACCATCCCATGTCTTCTGGAGATCATGTTGGCAACACACCATCAACTAGTGATAGTGAAGTTCATGGACAGAAGGGAAAGGTCAAAATTCCATGTAGATTATGTGAAGGTAATCATTCCCTTCACCGTTGTCCTTTTTTGGATGAAGCCAAAAGAGTGCTGGATAATCATCCTGCTTCACTGCAACCACTTCCATTCAGTTACTAGAAACTCTCCCTGAGTCCTTCTCTAGTTGAAAAACCGAATGACTTAAATCAACTGTTGGTCGAAACAACTCTCTCTGAAAGTGAATCTTATGAGTCTATACCCGACCAAAGTCAACAGATCGAGGCAACAGTTGACCCAATTTCACCTTTAGCTAATCATACCTTTCCTAAAGAGAGTGGAAATGATATCATTTAAGTTCTTTTTATTACTTCAGATTCTGACGAACTTGGGGGAAATCCGCCTGTTCCATCTAGACAAGAGGAAAGCCCTCTAGTTCTCATAACTCAAGGGGTTAACTCTCCCATTTCTTCGGTACCCCCTCTGAGTAGTCTAGTCACTTCCTTTGATTGGAATCGACTAGCGAGATCCCACCTTCCTTCTTATGTACCTTTCCAGATCATAGTACAAGTTTGTAAAATGATCATGTCAGGCACTATTATAGATGAAGGTGCATTAATAAGTATCCTTTCCTCAACTGCTTGGAAAGTGCTTGGTTCACCACCACTTATGCCAGTTACATAGAATATGTTAGGCTTTAACTAAGGAACCAGTCAACCATTAGGGATCCTTCCTAAGTTACCTATCACTTTGGGAGGGAAAATCGTTCATCTGATTGTGATGATAGTCCCAGGACCATTAGATTACAATTTACTCCTTGGACATGACTATTTTTATAACATGGAAGCTATTGTTTCAACACTCTTCCGAGTGATGTGTTTCCCACATGAAGGAAAAATTGTCACCATTGACCAACTTTCATTTCCCGGTACAAACATAGCTCCAAGTCAATCATCATCCCTAAATGGTCCTTTTACATCAACGGTATCACTTGAATCTTCATTTCATCCACCTGATAACCATGAGTAATCTAGTGGATGTAATGAAGATTGGGGGGCATGCACCTAGTTGTAAAGATAAGTTTCCTTGTAGGTTATGTGATTGGTTTGTCATACCGATCTGTCACACCATTCACCTTTGTCTATTCTAGATGAAGCCGTCCTGCTTCACCGCAGTGATCTTCATCTGGTTACAAGAGACTCTCCCTTTCATCATGCTGCGGGCATGCAAACCATCTCAAGAATAGTTCCCCCATGGTTCAAGCTTGTCAAAAAATGAACCCATTTTCAATTTTATTTTCAAGCATAGTTTTTTCGTTTCATGTCATAGATGTGTATTTTTTAATTTTTGTCGTTTTAAGCTTATGTAAAAAAATGAAACTAAATTCAAGCATAGTTCCCCCATGGTTCAGGCTTGTCAAAAAATGAACCCATTTCCAAGCATAGTTCCCCCATGGTTCAAGCTTGTCAAAAAAAATGAACCCACCTTCAACTAAATAACCTTTGTGATTGCCATTCTATCAACCTTTTAAGCCTTGGTCATGTACTTCCCATCACCTCCATCCCTTTGGCCAATCATACGCTTCCACTTGGTTGTTTTACCCTTTTTGAGGAACAATTGCGATGAGTGGTCCTATTAGCCATCCTCTTCATAGAATTCACCATGTTTTGAGAAGTTCCAAATTCACCAGAACCAGTTGCTACCCTAGACACCACTTGTTCCTCAAAATCAAGTCTCCTTTAAACCCTTTTCAGACTCTTTAAATATGAAAATATTGTCGAGCACTTGTCTTTTTTAGCTCGTTAAAGTGATTGGAAAAGTCATCCCTCCTGTATGATTTTATACCTTTTCGGACCCGAGGG
The DNA here is from genome assembly GCA_000404065.3 of Pinus taeda. Lineage (NCBI taxonomy): Eukaryota > Viridiplantae > Streptophyta > Pinopsida > Pinales > Pinaceae > Pinus > Pinus taeda. Next base: position 196,448 of record APFE031638774.1, on the reverse strand, counting down.
CTTATGTTACGAAAAAGTAGAGCGCTTGCCTTTTTCAACTCATTAAAGTGATTGGAAAAGTCATCCCTTTTGTATTATTTTATCCTTTTTCAGACCTAAGGGGTTATTTTACGAAAAAGAACTTATGGAGTTTTCTTTTCGTCCCTTTTCAAACCCTCTAAACATGAAAAAGACCGAGTTATCCTTGTCATTAAACTCGTTAAAACAATAGCGACAAACTTGTCCATTCTAGACGAGACCGAGTTTCACTGTCGCTAGACTCGTTAAAACATAGCAACAAGTTTGCCTGAAGGGAAAATTATAGAACAAGCATATGTTATCCTCCTCAAGCTTGATAAAAATAAAGAGGTACTTGTTGTACAAGTAAATCCCCTCTGCGGACAGAGGCGATCCCACTAGCCTAAATGGGGTCTAGCAACAATCAAACAACGCTAACACGCAGGTTCCTAATTGCAAAATAAAGGCCGATGATGAGGGCCTACCTCGAATCCAACGCTAGTATTTGTAGAAGAGTCGTCACTCCCGTTCTTTCGCTTCAGCTGGTCACAATCTTCATGATCCTCATGAACAGACACCTGCACATGCAAAGAAAAAGACAAATACAAGCATAAAATCCAAGAAATGCAACTATGTATCAGTCAGAAAGGATACAACTCAAACATCATTATAAAGACACATGAGTGGAACCATAATGATAGTCGTCTATTATTATTGATAAACAAAAGAGAATACAACCAAGTTTTGACGTCAAATCCTCTTTTGGCTGGGTGATCAACAACACATGCCTTGCAAAGCTTGTAAGGGATGGGGAACAAGCCTCTCTCTCCTTGATTACTTGGACATGGATCTCCTCCTTAAAGATATAGCCTTATGGGAATGAACAAGGCCTCTTGTAACATGAGCTTAGCAATTCTCAGACTTTGGGACTTAGATTTGGGAGCTTGAAGAGTAGAATTACTAACTAGCTTGTCAAAGGCAAAAGAACAAGCTTATATAGAGATAGGAGAAGGAGATAAGACCATCCAAAAGATTCATGGGATTGTCCTTATCATTAGGAAGCTTCCATGAGAGGTGGAGAACTACTTCCCTCCTTGGGAGATTCGAAGCCCAACTGAACTAACTCAAACTGGAATCAGTTCATGGATAAGGTAGAAGGAACCTTCGGAAGTTTGTTTGTTAAAAACTTTACCCAACTGGGTTGGCGCTAGTGTGACTCTGAGACAGAGCGCCAGCTGGCGCGCCCTCTTTGGAGGATTTCCCCCATTGGTGCGAGTGATACACTGTGGAACAGCACCAATGGAGGAAGGGCTATATTTTTGGGTATTTTGCATAAGGTGTCTTCAGGGCATATGGAGTACATACTCTAAGGGATACAATGCAGGTGTTTTCAAGTTATGTCACTTCTCACAGGTCCCAGAATAGGTCCTCCAATGTAAGGGAGAAGGGGTAACAGGGACGGTGACAAAATACTGTGTAACAAAGAGTATATTTTTTGTTATGGCCAGGTCTCCCATGCAAGACACTCATCAAAAGATTTTAATCCTCGATATAAACATCTATTTTTTTATTTGATAGAAATTTACATCACAATAAAATTTAATAATTTAAAGAAAAGTTAAAATTTAGATAGCTTCGATAGTTTTTTTTAATTTTAGCAACATTTATCATGAAGCAAGTGTTTTGGTGCTTTTTATGGATTGATTACTATCGTGGTTTTCCAGTCATTGAATTTATATAGTTGCACTAGTTTATATGGTTGTGCTCATTCCTACTTGATTATTACTTTTTTGGACTATTTTTAATTAAGTGTTTTTTTTATTGTGAAAAATATATCTATTTACATGTGATTGTTTTGAGTTTATTTATTAATTATTTGGATATCAATTAATTAATTAAATTTCACTAATTATTACTTATTAAAGTTAGTACTTATTTGGATTTATTCATTTAATTTTGCTAATTATTACTTATTAAAATTGTTATAGATAAGGATTTAAATGTTTGCATCTTTAATTATATATTCATGACCCCATGTTACGTCTTCTAGATATTTAATGGAAATTTTTCGTGGCCCACATATCCCTCTCGCACCCCTCAATGGATTAACAATCTTAGATGTTGGTCGTTGACCTACAACTTAAGGTGAGGAGGCACCTACTTGGGGAAATTTTATCAAAACTTTAAAATTATCAAATGTTACAATTTCAAACAATGAAGACCAACTTATATGGACCAAAATTCCATATAGGCAATATGCTTCGAAATATGGATATCTATCCCAAATACATGAGGCTAAAAAATACTCCCTAGTGAGGGAAAATCCTTTGGAAATTAATTTTCCCTTCGAAAACAAAAATTTTCATGTGGCTCATGTTAAAAGCGAATGTTCCTACTTGGGAAATTCTCCAAAGAAGTTCTTTTCAAGGTCCCAACATATGCCTTCTTTGCAAATATGATGTTGAATCCATAAACCATCTCTTCATAACTTGGCCCTTTACTGAAAAAGTATGGATGGCCATTAAAATATTTTTCCCTTAAACATTGAATTGGGTAATTGTAAACACCAATATCTACTTGCAACCTTGAATTAGGGGAATTTTGAGGTCTAAAATGGGTCTCCTAAGGAAATTATAAAATAATAGTGGAAATAATAAAATAAGATTATATTACATCATCAAATTTTAAAGGGAAAAAGGGAAAAACTATTTTTTCAACTCGTATTTTCAACTTATATCCCTATGGGTTTACTCAAATTTCAAGCGGAAACACTCATTGGATGAATATTTTGATTCCTTATCCAATGAGTACCCATATTGCATACTTCGATGGACCCTACTACATGAAAAACGTGATTGCAATCACGTTTTTTCATGTATTTCCCATTTTTTGTGTAGCAGGGTCCTTCAAAAGTATGCAACATGGGTACTCATTGGATGAGGAATTAAATTTTCCATCCAATGGGTACTTCTAGTCAAAATTTTAGTAAAACATTAGGGAGATAAATTTTTAAAAATGAGTTGAAAAAGTAGTTTTATTATTTTATTATTTTTTAATCTTTTTACTATTTTACTCCAAAAATGGTGAATCATCCCCCATGATTGACATTATCATCTTGAATCCTAATGGTTCTTATAAAGTTTATTTTGGTTGTACATTTTTCTTAGGAGGCCCATTTTAGACCTCAAAAGTCCCCTAGTGGGCTCACTCGTGATTGTGTGCCAACCGAGGAATTTGGCTTGAAAGGAATGTTGTTATTTTTATGAACAGAATCCCAAACTCCACTAAATTTTCTTCACAAAGCCTGACAATTCTCTCATATCCTTTTTATCTACATCAGTTATCCACTTCTCTCCTCCAAATCCTATTGTTCTGCAAGCTAACTCTCCCTAGGCATTTTTCGACGACATTGCTCAAGGCTCTCCCTCAATTAGAGGAACAAAAGGCATTCTTCATGTATCAAACTCACATTCCCTCTCCTTTTGAGCCAATATTGGGCCAAATACAAATAACCATGATAAAAAAAATTTCTCTATATATTATTATTCTTCTAGAAATATCCGAGAATGTAAGATATCCCCATATCTATGGAAATTCTCAAGTTATTATAAAATGGATGCAAAAGAAAGAAATACTCAATAATTTCACCTTGCTTCCTATCTTGGAAAAAATAAATCAAAAGATCTCATTTTCTCACATATTTCCTTTGACCACGTATACAAGCATCAGAACAAAGAGGCAGATCAACTTTGGAAAATTGGAATGGATCTGGATATTGGCTCATGTTGAGTCTTTGAGACTAAAGAAGGC
>APFE031638774.1:182404-192631 GCA_000404065.3 Pinus taeda | reverse complement strand
AAGCTAACTCTCCCTAGGCATTTTTCGACGACATTGCTCAAGGCTCTCCCTCAATTAGAGGAACAAAAGGCATTCTTCATGTATCAAACTCACATTCCCTCTCCTTTTGAGCCAATATTGGGCCAAATACAAATAACCATGATAAAAAAAATTTCTCTATATATTATTATTCTTCTAGAAATATCCGAGAATGTAAGATATCCCCATATCTATGGAAATTCTCAAGTTATTATAAAATGGATGCAAAAGAAAGAAATACTCAATAATTTCACCTTGCTTCCTATCTTGGAAAAAATAAATCAAAAGATCTCATTTTCTCACATATTTCCTTTGACCACGTATACAAGCATCAGAACAAAGAGGCAGATCAACTTTGGAAAATTGGAATGGATCTGGATATTGGCTCATGCGGGAAAATGGGGAATGGATGTGGATATTGGCTCCATGTTGAGTCCTTTTAGACTAAAGAAGGCCACAATATATAATATTATAATACTATATATATATAGCTCTGATTAAACAAAGGAGCCACTTTCTTTTTGCTAAAATGATTGTTAAGGAACATATGTTGGTGTTTCTTGAAGATGTGTATATTTTTATTTCTCAAGCTATAAATCAACCATATGAGTATTTTTTTTATAACTAACTTGGAAGGCATCTCATGTTTTCTAGATTATTTTTAGTTACAACATTATTGTCAATTTTATCAAACTATAGTACTATTGTAAGCCCAATTTTTTGTACATAATACTTGTAGAACACCTATAGTAGGCTTTGTATACACACATGAAAAAATCTTGAAAGGGCTATACACCACAAGAATGCATAAGCATGGATTGATGTAACCTTCAATTTAATACAAAAATAATATATATATATATATAATAATATATAAGGTGTTTATAATATTATTTTTTTAAGATATTATATTCTAATGATATATTTTTAAATTAGCAATAATTATTGGTTAAACAATAATAAAATTAATGGAATTAGATGGTTGTATGTTTAATATTTTCTCAACAACTACATAAAAAAAATAAATTAATTAAATTAAAAAAAATAAATTTGATTATTTATATTAAATAAAAATAAAAATAAAAATTTACTGTCACTGTTTTTGGGCTATAGCTTACGACCTATGGTTTTTCCAATGGTATTCTTATGTAATATGGCATATTTAAAGGCGTGAAGATTCACCCTAGATTCATTTTAACTCTAAATCAAATCTCTAAGTTTTGTACTCCAAAAAGAAGTTTTCACCTCGAGAGATTTGATCTTTATTAAGATGGATCTAGGTTTATTATTATTTATTAAGTCATTCTAATTTATCATGGAAAAATAACCAAATACCTCAATATCATCAATGTTATGTAATACAAATTAGAAAGAACTTTTCTAACATTTTTACATTAAAATTTAAATTTTTGAAAATATTAAATTATAAGAATACATTTCTTATTGATTGGACAAGAGTGAAGTTAGGGCTTAGAACAGAAAGTAACAGGGGCAAGCTGGTAATAATGGAGGGGCAAGGAGGACGTAGTTCCACTCCATCCTACAACAACGTAGTATCAAGCAGAGGAAAGGAGGCGAGTGTAAACGGTTTCAGGAAACCTTCGGAGGCAGAAAAAAAGAAGACAAACAGAAAAGAGCTAGAAAGCAGAAAATCCCATGAATAAGAAGAGACTAACGAGGCAATCAGGGGGGAGAAGAGACCGGGAGACAGTAGTCAAATAGCTGAGTACAAATCTACAACGGGACCTTGTAAACCCAAGTCAACCATTAAACCCCGGGTGGTCTTAAATGATCCTGCACTACAGGTGCACAGAAATCACATGGTGACTTACGCAGTTATTTGTAAGTTTATGGGTATATGGTCTACGGAGAAGAATCTGTACACATGGATAAGAAACACTGGAAACCAAAGGGAGAAATAAATCTACATCTAGGGTCCAAGGGTTTCTTCACAGTGGTTTTCACCAACCTAGAGGACAAAAACAAAGTGTTCGAAGGAGGACCCTACTTCTATGCTGCTACAGGCCTATACATGCGACCTTGGGTGATGAACTTTGTCCCGGAGCGAGAAACATTCACATCGGTCTCGGTATGGATAAGACTATACTCCTTACCTTTAGATTATTGGCTACCTGAATCCTTAAAAGCTATAGGCAATAAATTAGGGTATTTTCTAAAAATATTAGAGGCAACTCTGCGAGGGAAATATACCTCCTTCGCTCGCATATGTGTGGAAATGGATCTATAGGGAGCACTTCCGGATGAAGTCATTCTAGAAGTGTATGATGTGGAATGGGTTCAGGCTGTGGAATACATGAACACGTCCCATTTAGATGTCGTAAATGTCATGAACATGGACACCTCTTTAGAGATTGCCCACAAAATAAAATGGAGAATAATCTGAGAACCAACACAAGCAAATATCCTGAAGGATTCATCAAGGTGGGAGGCAAAGGGAAAGGAGGGGGAAGAAAGCACCAAAATAAAACTAGTGAGAACAAGCTACCAAGCCATAACAGTTTGGATATGTTAGAAGAAGGAGGGAACAATGGAAAGGACAATGCACTGGAGATCAATCCTGTAGAGAAGGAAAAAGAGGACAACATGGAAATCATACATGAAAACAACGAACAAAAGGAGAATCGACCAAGAACTATGGAACTTGGTAGGGACCATGAGATGACCCCAAGTGAAGTTGGGACAGAGGACCATGAGCTACAGGAGATTCTTGAGAGGAGAATCTTGATCTAGAAAATTTCCTAGACTAGGGAACCAACAAAAGGATTGACTCTCTACCACAAGAGGAGTTTGACAGAGTACAACAGCTCTTCCTCTGGAGATCTCAAACAAAGGCTACTGGAGTTAAAAGGAATCATGACACCCAAGAGAATAAAGGGGTCAAATCAATGTAGGAAGCATCACGACACCCTACTAAGAACCCAGGTAAGAAAAGAGGAAGGAAGAGACAGAATGAGTTGTTGATAGAGTGTGGGAAACTCATGATTAACTCTGGCAAGATGAAAGATCTCACCAATTACTCATTTTCAAACCCATCATTATGAAGCTCACAACCTGGAATATTAAGGGGCTAGGAAGCAAAAGGAAAAAAAAGAAATCTCAACAATAGAATAAAAGAAGAAAACCTAGATATGGTGTTTATACAGAAAATAAAATGTTCAATAGACAAAATCCGAGAGATACACAGCAAATGGCTCATTAAATATGAGTATCTAGAAGTCAAAGCTAATAATATAGTGGGTGGGATTCTCACTCTTTGGAATCGTCAGAAATTTGGAATTCTAGATGCTGAAGCATCCGGGAACTACCTTTCAATTATTATCCAACCTCTGGGTGATGAGAAAATCTATATGATCACAAATGTCTATGGTCCTAAAAAACCTAAAGATAAACTCTGGCTCCTCACTTCACTGGAGGAACTGAGAGAGACACACCCAGTAATGCCCTAGATTTTGGGAGGATATTTCAACATGATCAGATCTCTTACAAAAAAAAAAGGAGGGACCAAAAATCTAGGCAAAGACTCTGTTACATTCCAGAACTTCCTAATCAACATGAAGCTAGTGGACACAGAAACAGTTAATGGCACCTTCACATGGAACAATAAGAGGGGAGGAGCTTCACAAGTTGCCTCGAAACTTGATAGATTCATTATCTCGAAGGACCTCTTTCTCACTGGCCCTAACTTGAATGCTTTTATCCTTCCTTTCGGAGGATTGGACCACTGGCCTATTCAACTAGAAGCTTCATTTATTGGCACTCCGAGGAATAAACTTTTCAGGTTCGAGAATGTTTGGCTCACTCACCCTAACTTCATCACCAATATTGGAAAATGGTGGATGGAAGACATGCTCATTCAAGGCACGAAAATATTCCTTCTACAACACAGACTCAAACACAACAAGATCAAACTTAAACAATGGAACAAAAATGAGTTTGGAAATATTTTTAACGCCAAAAGAGAAGTGGAACAAAAATTACAGAAAATTAACCAAATTCTCATAAAAGAAGGCTTCACTGAGGAAAGGAAAATGAAAGCTGACTCTCTCTAATAGGAATGGGACAACAGATGTCAGTAGGAAGAAATCTTCTGGAAATAGAAATCAAGAGTGCAATGGATCAAAGAAGGAGAAAGAAACACAAGGTTTTTTCACAAATCTACCATGGAACATAGGGCACATAATCGAATTATAAGACTTATTGATCCTCAAGGGAAAGAGATGAGCATGCACAAAGATATAGAATCCGTTCTGGTACGACATTTTCAAAACATTGCAGAGGAGCCTATCTTAGACAGATCTCTATTCATTAAAAGCTTCACTCGGCACATTCCAAAACTAGTAACCAAGGAAGACAATTATAATCTCAATAGGCCAGTGACAAAAGAGGAGGTCAATGAAGCAATCAAAGAGATGCACAACGGAAAATCTCCAAGCCTGGATGGTTTCTACGTAGAATTCTTCAAAGCATGCTGGGAAATTGTTAAACATGATATCCTTAAGGTGGTGGAGGATTCGAGAAATTCAAAAACAATTCTAAAAGCGCTAAATGCTTCCTTCATAGCCCTAATTCCTAAGCAAGAAAAAGCTATGACACCAGATAGATTCAAGCCCATAGCTCTATGCAATGTGGTGTACAAAATCATTTCTAAAGTAATTGCCAACAGACTCAAGCCCCTTCTTCCAACACTCATGTCTGAGGAGCAAACAGGATACGTGGAGGGAAGACAAATTCTCAATAACATCATTCAAGCTCACGAAGTGGTGCACTCTCTCAAGAATAATAAGCAAGCAGGTATGATCATTCAACTTGACCTAGTGAAAGCTTATGATAAGCTAAGTTGGTCATACATCAAGGATTTACTAAAAGCGTATCGCTTTGACCATAATTGGATAAGATGGGTTATGGCTCTAGTTACCTCTACTAGCTTTTCAATCCTTCTCAATGGCTCTCCATCCAAGACCTTTTGGCCTTCAAGAGGTCTCAGGCAAGGAGATCCGCTCTCCCCCTTCCTCTTTATCCTTATGATGGAAGGATTAGGAAAAGTAATCAATGCAGCCAAGGTAGAAGGAAGAATCTAGGGTCTCAAGCTAACCCAGAACGGAGACACTCTGACTCATCAACAATTTGTAGATGATACCATGTTGCAGGGCACACCCACGGTCAAGGAAGCCAAAGCTTTCAAAAAAATTCTACATGATTTTGCCATGGCTGCTGGCACAGAGGTAAGCCTCTCAAAATCAAAAGTTTTCTCTTTTAACACTAATATTGCTATTCAGAGAAATCTCTCGAAAATTCTTGGATTTCAAAGAGATCATCTTCCCTCCAAATATCTGGGAATGCCTCTCACTGAAAAACCCCTGAGCAAGGAAGTTTGGGAGCCAGTGACTAATAAGCTAAAGGAAAAAGTCAGTAGATGGACAAACAGAGCTTTGAATTTAGCAGGCAGACTAGTTCTCACAAAGGTTGTCCTGCAGACCATTCCAATCTACATGTTTTCGGCTCTTCCTATCCCAAAAGGAGTTTTACAACAAATCAGGAACATCCAAAGAGATTTTCTTTGGGGTAAAGGGGAGGAAAAAAAGAAATGGGCTCTGGTAGCATGGGACAAGCTATGCAAACCCAAAACTCATGGGGGTTTGGATCCCATGACCCAGAAACTCTAAGAAAAGTTTTAGCAACAAAAATTGGGTGGAGATGGCTAAAGGAAATGAGAAACCCATGGACCAAGCTTTGGAAACATAAATATGCAAAGGAATGGCAAGAAAGGGACCACATTCGTATGACAGGACACATCAGAGGCTCCCATATTTGGAACAATGCTTGGGAGAACAGAGCCTTAGTTCAGAAACATAGTTTCTTGGAAATCAAAAATGGGAACCTAGCTTGGTTTTGGGACGACAACTGGCAGCAGGAACCTAACCTTTGCACAGAAGGAGTGGACATTCTCAAAGACGATACTATCAACAAAGGGTTGCATAAGGTAAGTGACTATTGGGATCAGACAAGGGACAATGGTAAATGGAGAACTTCGAAGGTACTAGTTTACAGTGAAGAGACCCCTTTTAAGGCCAAGGCTGATGCTCTTGCAGCGATCCTAGAAAAGAGAAAAAAATTAATCTGAACTTCAACCGACCAACTAATATGGGGAAGAAACAGTGAGGGCAATTTCAACCTCAAAGAAGCCAAAAGAATTGCCACTAGATTTAACTTTCCAAGTCGTGATAAAATTTGGAAGGCAACCCTCATTGCATGAAAATCAAACTGTTCATGTGGCTGGTACATCACAAAAAGATTCTAACTTGGGAAATCTTAGAAAGAAAGGGTTTGTAGGACCATCTAAATGCCAGTTATGTGGTCTTCATGAAGAAACGATGGATAACCTTCTCAACCTCTACACTTTCACCTCAACATTATGGAATTGGGTTGCCTCAATCTTCAAGAAAACTAACAGGGATGAAAACAACATCACTAAAACTTTAAAGAATTGGAGGAGAAACTTATCAGAAAATGAGACAGTTAACATAGTCTGGACTCTAATTCCAGGCTTTTTGATCTGGGATGTTTGGAAAGAATGCAACAACAGGATTTTCAAAGACAAATATGGCACAACCCAAAGTATCATAGCTTATATCTTAAGACAGCTCAAAGAAACTGTAAATACACTTCTGAAGCAACCTCTCGAAAATCCTCCTTCTCACCAGGATGCTCTCATTCTTTTGCTTTTAGGCCTCCAAAAGCTTGTCCCCCATGGCATAAACAAGACTGCTATACACACTACAGCGGGGATGGCTTTCTGGCAACCGCCCCCCCTAGATTTTTGAAATTCAATATAGATGGAGCCTTAAAAGGAAACCCAGGGGCTGCTGGTTATGGAGGAGTTATAAGAGATGACAAGGGAAATATAAAAGTTATCTTTCATAGCCATTTAGGGAATGCCACCAACAATGTGGTAGAGCTAATGGCCATAGAGAATTGCTTAGAAATATTGACGGATCTCAATATGCATAACAAAATCATTGAGGCAGAGTCTAAATTGATAATTAATTCTGTCAAAAAACTAGTTAATGGCTTTGCACCAGAAAAAGTTTCAAACCACTAGAGACTTTTGCAGGTATATCACCATATTCAATCACATCTAAGAATCCTGAGAACCCTCAGTTTTGCTCATGTACGCAGAAACAACAACAAATTAGCAGATTGGCTGGCGAATGAGGGGGTGATCTGTAAAAAAAATAACAGTAAATGTAAATGTAAATGGAAGTTGGCACCCGTAGGGAAATTGTGTGAGGAATGCCACACTCTGGCAATCGTAGGTAGGGAACATTATCATAGAATGAAGCAGAAGCAAAATTTTGGAAATTAAGAAGTTGAAGGATGAGTTTTCAACATGCAGAAGACCTCCGACCCGATGTTATTGGGCCTCCTAGAGGAAAGGATGGACATGGAGACAGAGCGGAATTCTTTTTCGAGGTAAACAGATTTTTAGTGGTTTAGTGGTTTTCGGGTGACCCCATTCCCCTAAGAGGTATTTTAAGGTTTTTCCCCGATGCCACTCATCATTCAACATGTGGTTACTAGAAGGAGAGAGAAAACCACACATATCGGGCGGGTTTTCCTCGTGCTTCTTCTCCGCCCGATATTCTCATCAATCGTCGGATCTCGCTTGTGATGATCTATGGCTATGATTCATCAAGCTAGTTGGCGGTGTTAATCTCCAAGCTATTCGCAAACTTGGATGTGTCTCGTCCACTTCATATGGGTTTCAGGAGGTGAAAAGGCTCGAGAGATATCTCCCTGGGCGGACCCGATTTGACTCTAGAGATGGTTTTGAAATTTTTTCAGGTCCTTTGCATTAGATATAAGGTGGGCCAGTTGAGCTCCTATTTTTGCTAGTCTTCGAAGCTCTGGCTCGGTTTCCTAAGTTTGGGGGGCCGAGGTTTGTAACATATATTTGTAACTTTTTTAGTCAATGAATGAGAAGAAAACACTCTTGCTTTAGAAAAAAAAAAGAATGAGCTTCTTATTCTCATGTAGAAAAAGTAACTTTGTATATAAATTTTATATTTAATCAAATTGTATAATTTTAAAATTATTTTTTTGGCAATTTGATTAGTCTCATATTTCCTTAATAAGGAGTCAATTTAGACAACCCCTGCTATAGCTTTTACGTGTCTACTTAAATCCAAATCTCACAACTACCACTATAACCTTAGGTGCCTACTTAAACCCCTTCCATAGTAGGGGTAAAATTTGGGGATTTGAATCTAGAATCAAGCAAGTGCCAACTCAACTCTCCAAAATAAGTATAATTTTCCTTAATTATTATTATTAATAATGCGGTGTGATAGTTTTCTGTGATTGGAGGTCCTTCCATCCAAAAGGAGAAGTGGATTTGGAGGTCCTTCCATCCAAAAGGAGAAGTGGATTTACGAGCTCAACTCTTTCCACCATAAATCTAAAACCTTTTGATCACCGGTGGAATCAACCTAGACTCGTTGGAGATAACATGGTCAGAAGTTGTCATTCTCTACACCCAGGCCATGTTAGTTTACTACACTGGACTAGGAAAGGGAAACCATGGTTACACCTTGATTCTAACAAGCCTTTCACCTGGTGGTGACAATTATCTTCTCATGATGAAAAATGCATCTAATACAGATCCATTGGAGAGCACAGTAAATTCTGCCGGTGAGAATGAAGAGGCTGCCATTTTAAAATCTCGGTCTATGAAAATATGATGCCACTAATATTTTGTGCACAGAGATGGATTGGGTACCCTCTCCAATGGTTGAGCAGCCTATGGATTTTTTGGGGTGATATACTCTCAGAGATAAACTAAGATGTTGCATTATTGTGTTTCCTATCGAAGATAAGTTAAATGTTCTTAGAAGAAGTTCCATGTGCATCTTTTTGTTGCAAAATAATCTAATGTTATGTCACATTTTTTTCTTTATTGATATAACTTAAAAGTTTTCAAAAAAAAGTCGGTACAATAGATTTTATGATGGTGGTGGTTAAGGTTCACTAACTTATATAATGTCTAAAAATACTAAATATAAAATCATTAAATTTTTTCCAATAAAATTTAATTATTTTATGTTTAGTGTTTTTAGAAATTGTATAAGTCTAATAAACCAAAATTTGGTCTCAATAGACCTTAACCACTACCATCATTATAAACTCTGTTGTACTAATTTTTTTTTTTTTAATTTTAAGCTATATCAATAGAGAATTCCTCAAATGATGCGCCAGCTTTGTACACCTCAGCGGTTTTCCACCATTCATGAGTTGCTTCGTATTCTTCTCCAAGAGACTACCAGAAATCGCCAATGATCGATCACTGGATAGGACTGAACTTCCTATACAAAATCACATGAACATTTATATCAGAGCTCATTAGAGGCCCCTTGTGGTATATTCCAATTTACATAGTATGAATCCATAAAAGATCTCAAAGATTACGTTTGTTATTTTTTTTTGGCGCTGATGGAAAGAAATCGCCTCTGGATCCCTGATTTTATTACCTTAAACCAAATTTGCAGTGGATTTAAACGAGGTAATCTTAGTGATTTGAAGAAGTGTTTACATCGGTGAAACTATCATATCAATAATATGAAGAAGTGAACATGGTTAAAACCATGTCATTTGTCAACTAGATGTTATAAGTAATGCAAATTGATTTTATTTTTTTCGGAGTTGTCTTTAAAGAGATTTTTTGGAAGCTTTTCGGATGGGTTTTTCTGGTCAAAATCTGGCAGCAATTTATTGAAATCGCAAGTTTCATAGCTAATTTCTACACAATCAAAGCGTCCCAGGGGTTTTTCAGGGTGCTGAATCCAAATATGCAATTAAAAAACCATTTTAAATAATACAAATAAAGATTTAACATCAATTTTTTCTACCAAACTCTGTCACCGGAATCTCCAAAAAATCGCATTAAAGACAACTCTTTTTTTTTCTTTTCTTTTCAGAATTCAAAACTATTTTATTAAGTATTAATCAAAATTCACATTTGAAAAAACAAATTCACTCACTAGTTATAAAGTATAGTAAATACTATATAATTTAATAAAACCAATTTTAGTTAATTTTTGTTTTGTTTTTTTATAAGGAAAAATTTAATTATTTTATGTTTAGTGTTTTTAGATCTTGTGTAACACTTATCTTTTAAAATTGTATATTTTTTCC